>WUQG02404315.1:0-17078 GCA_011317285.2 Androctonus mauritanicus | reverse complement strand
ATATATTTCTGGACAAATTAAATCACTTTAAATCAGTTTATTAAATTCAATGTTGACCTCTCTTTAATAGAGTTTGAAGAAAAACTAAAGGATGATTGATATTGTTTAATTTGAGTAAAATACAGTGTGCAATTTTTTTGAATTAAAAAAAATAGCTTAAAATTTTTTTTATACATCAGCATTATTTTTCTTACCGAAACAGTAATTAGTTTACCCTCAATGCAACGCCTTTTTAATTCAGTGATATTAAAATTTATTTTTTAAATTTGTTTAGTTACTTTAAAGTAGTGTCACATGAATAATTAAAGACGAAACGGTGAGCCAAGCACGACAAAGTTTTCTCGTAGAGATTAGAAAACAGTAAAAAAAAATCTGTCCACTCGTTGTGACGTCACAAGTCATTTCTCCTCCCTCATCTGGAAAACAATTAGTTTGAAAGTGTCCTGTGGAAAGTCATTAAAGTTGATTCCTTGGGAATTTTGTGGCCTTTTCGTGTTAAGGAGAGTGAATTTAATGAGCACTGGTGATGTAAATATTTTTACATTTATGTCGGCTTCCTTGTTTAATAGAACTTTACCGTAATAATTAACGCTCAATTTAACACTGCCTAAAAGTTTTTCAACTATCATTTACCTAACTGTTTACCGTTCTGTGAGATTTGACCTTTATCACTTCTGTCTCCCAAATTACCAATAAGTTTAGACTAGAGACAAATTACATCTTGAATAATGGTGTAATTCGTTCAACCTTAAAGTTTTTTTTTATATAAGGTATGGATTTTGTCAATATAAAATTCCAAAAAAAAACTGCGATCAAAAGTAACGCTTTATATTTCATCTTAAGTTAACGAGAAAATAATATATTTGTTGATAGTACAGTCGATAATTTTTTTTTTGTGTGTGGAATTAAATATTCTCGATTATATGGTAGAAACATTTTCTTTTCAATAACTGATCTGCTAAGTTATTTTATAGGACGTCGGGAAAAATTCTTAAAAATTCAAACATAAAATAGAATATTTATATTATTATTTTTTTTCAAATTGAAAAATAATAAAACGATAACGATAAATGCTGAAATTACGAAATAAAAACAAGCAATGATGAAAAGAGCTTTGGCACAAACTCGATCCTCACCGCTACTTTATTTTGTCATTTATAGAAGTATAGCACTCATCACCTGGTAAGTTCATCTTCTCTTAAGTTAGCCGTAATATAATACCCATTGAAAGGATGGTACTAACCATAGAACTATATTGGTTGATTCATGATTTCCTATCCACCGAACAAATATTATTCCGTGGGTGATATACATCCGGGACTAAATCGGATTTATGTACAGCCGACGGTTGTCAAGGAAACCAACATTGGTAGCCATCTACCATTTTTGGCATGACCATGCTGTTACCTTGGTAACGATCGAGCAGATGGCATCTTTCAGAAGTCCTCCCCATCTGCCATTGCACTCTGTGACGTAATGAATTATATAAAGTGAAAACCATTACTTTGGCTTCTGACATCTCCAGCAAAAGGTAGAGAAAATATAGTCTTCAGATGGACTTCAGGTTAACTGTCTGGCGGAATTTGATTTATATCTTGCTTCGCTCACAATTTCTGTGTTTTTTCTTAGTTTTCCAAAAAGTACGGATAGGGTTTAGTATGACTAATAACTAAATATCTTTGAAACTTGTATTGTTTTTTTCTATCATAAAATTATTTGTTATCAAACTTTTCTCCACTTTTTATAAAATTTATCGCGGTTTGACGTTCATATCACGGTATATTAAAGCTAAAGAAAGAACTGAATAACCAAAAGTGACTTTCCATTTTACTATCTCTTCCAAAGTATAGATAACTTAAATCAATTTAGTCAGAAAAAGACATCCAGCAATCAACAGTCAATCCATTCGGTTTGAGTAAGATGAACCTTATCTCATTTACCTGTCAAACTATCTAAAGAACAAAAAAAGTCAAAGTTGATCTTATTTTCCTCGGTTAATCTTCATTGTTGACTCCATTTGGTTATAATAGGTATATATAGACTACTTAGACCAACTGACGCCGATTTATTGCCAAGATATTTTGTATGGTGCATATCTGGATTAATAACTTGTAGATGGTGTTAGGTAGAACAAATCGTTATCGTTGTGACATTCCACGACATCTCTATTTGTTAATATTAATCGAGAATGTGGAGATGATAGTGAGTTCTTCCTTTCTATATAGATTCATTTGTAATGATAATGGAGTCACGGTTATCAAGTCCTAAATCCTTTGGATCACTAAAGATTTTCCGAGTAATCCAACAACCAGCAGGTGTAATTATTCCTGTGTATCAGATCATGCAATATTCATAATTTCTGTAATACATGATACTGAATTTCTTCCCAAAGAAATCTTGATTCCGTTTCCGATTCACAAAGAGGTTAAATTAAAAATGAATGTTTAAAATATCCCCCTTTTGCTGATTTTATTGTATTAAGTTTAGTACTATCGATATTTATTTTAAATAAAAAAAACGTATTGTTTTTAGTTAGTTTGAAAAATGTCATCGATAAAATAGAAACTTCTTGCAGGAAATATTTACTTTGAGCTTTCCTCTTCTGGATGGAAGTTGGGTGTATTAGTGGGTTTGCAAGGATTGGACCTGTTTACTCGGAGAGAGTCGCCTGTCGACAGCTTGTCAATACTGAGCTCTCACAATTAGAACTCTGTCACCTTTCAGTACTCACCAGGAGTCAATGTACTCACTCCAGTTAATTCTCCCCTTTTCCATTCCAATAGAATTTATTATTATTATCGATCATAGGTTAAAATTTTCTTAAATTTGCGATGCACTTTTTATTATTATTCTTTATATACTTTTGCTTATATATTATTTTAGTATAGTTTATATTATATATTGTTATATGCAAATTAAGAAAATTTAAAAATGATGAGAATATTGATGTTATTAGAGACGAAAAATAAAAATGAGGACTGGAAAGATAAAGCAAAAGTAGCAAAATTTCTAACATATATTAATTTTTAACAAATATATTAAAAAAATGGAATGCATAATTCTTTCATAAATTCGTAAAATGAAAAAATCGGCAATTCTTATTCTCTTACTTGATTCTTCTTTTTTATTTTAAATATATGAATTTATGCATATTAGAAATTTTATATAAAATTCAAGAATTTTATTAGTTTTCTCCGTCTTTATTATAATTTTACCCGTTTCATCAACATCCCCTGGATTTTAATAGACTATTCAGATTTTAATGCGTCTGTCAAAGAATCTTATTTGATTGACTCTTCCGTTGTACTGATTTGAAATGTTTCTTGACTAAAAATTCGTTAAACGGAATAAAGTGTGATTGAAAGAATTGCGTTCTTTAAATGGAAATTCTTGCTTTCAAGTGATTTCGAAAGACTGCAGCCAAATGAGTAATCTTTTCTGCCTGTTAAGTATGATTGAAACGGGAAGAACAATTACAGTTTCGTTCTAAGTCAAAGATTTTTTTTTTCTTCTTTTTGACAAAACGTAAATTTCTTTTGGAAATAAAAAATACGAAAGACATTTATTTGAAATAGTTTTGAAGAATGGCTATTTTCTTATTTTTATCAGTCTAATTCTTATGATATTCAAAGATTTCAGAAGGTTGAATATTACTTCAAACTTGCGTTAGAAAGATTTGTGAAAAAATATTTATGATACCGAATTGTTTTTTTTCGCATTTCATCTTTTTGAATTATTTTTATCAAATTGCATATTTAATATTTTTAATTATAATAATTTTAATTTATAGGCAATAAAATTCAATAGCCGTTAATGAGACTTAAGGGCAGATGTAAAGAGTATCCTCTACTGACCCTGAAAGCAGGAGATATTGCAAAGATAATCAGTGTGAGAGGTTCTCTTTCAGGGTATTAGAGAAATCTGTGGGGGAACTTTCCCTCGAGCTCTGATATCAATCCCTTCATCTGTCTTAATTTAATTACTTCTTTAGGTAGATGATTTCGATTGACATACTATTAAATCTGTCTTAATCTTAAAATGAATCGATGTCGAATACCATAGAAAATTCTAAAATTTCTTCTGCATTGTTTGGATTTTTTTCTAAATCGTTTCTCTTTTATCGTAAATGTTTAGATTTGAAGATTCTCCCTTCGTATCCAAGAAAAATCCAGGAAGCATTTTTATTATAAGGGGAAGATGAAATTTTGTACATTCGAGTTTGATTCCGTTATCACGCGAATTGCAGGTAGGCAACCTGTGAATCGCACCTGTTATCAACAACTGGGATTTTATTTCAAGTTGGTAGTGTTCAGTGGTAGGCATCTCTCAGCATCTGCCTTCTATTTCTGTCATCGAAAAAAAAGAAAACTGATCCTTGCAATTTCCCATTCGTCCTGTTAGTAAATCCGTCCTCGTCGACTTACCACCGAGATTGTCATCTTTGCGGGGCTGTTTACTTGTTCGGGTTAGCTAGGGATACCGATTACGTGGTCCATCTTAATGACGGGGGAATCTTGCCCCTCGTGATTGATTTTACCATTTGCACCCAGTCCGAGGATTATGGTCTTTACGGAGATGATAGAAGTCGTACCTAGATATATACAGTATACCATTACTACAGAGTGAAGCTAGCCAAGTCGTCAATTGATGGGTTTCATTGGTAACCTTCAACACTTTTCTATCGCATCTTGTTTGCAATAACTTTGTGTAGAATATATCGATGCTTGACAAGTTTAAGTAATAATCAATCCTTACAATTTTATTGTTAATTTTCACTCATTGAAATTAGTTGTTTTGGGAAAATTGCGAACATTAATCACGATGAACAAATTCTGGGGAAAAAAATTCAACATGTGAATCAAACAAGTGCGATAATTGAATTTTATTATTTCTGTAATTTTTGTTTATTGAAAGACATTAACTTTAATTTTATTTCATCGAAAAAGTTGATTTTTGATGCAATAAATTACATTTTAGTAATGTGCTATTTCTTATAATGTTACAAATTGATTTAATATATTAATTTAGAAATGTTGTTCATCAATTCAGATTAAAATTTAAAATGTTATTTCTCAGTAAACATGAACATTGAAAATATTAGAAAAAATTATTTTAGAAGTCAGATTCCAGCTTTTTTTTAATTCTCTACATTATCCATAGTTATAAGTTGTAATTGATTAAAAATAATGCATTATTTAATAAAAACAATAACATTTATATTCAAGATATGAAGGAATAAATCTAAAAAAATTATAATCGTTTTAAAAATTTAAAACAAAAATAAATGTAAAGAATTGCAGAAATAAAATAATTTAATCAGTATTATATTTCGGAATAGATTTATTTTCTGTAATAAAATAAAATATATTTTTGATTTAAAGAAACTTCGCTGTACTAAAATATGTATAGAATGATGGAGATCACTTTACTTGATAAATTGATGTCGATTGAATTAAATCAGAAAAAAAATGTAACAAAATGAAATCAATAAACAAAATATAATATGTGAATATGTTTCGAATAAAATATCAAAAAAATTCTGGCAAAAATAAAAATATTTCGGAATCATATAGTATCTTCAATTAAGATGATTATATATATTTTTTTATCTAAAATTATGATCTCGCATACTTAAATTTGTTCCATTTCAGTGATTTCCTAATACTATAATCATGATGTAAATGTAATTAATGTCAAAATGATTTTTAGACTTAATCTAAAAGACTGTAAAAGTAATTAAACAAATAGAAATTATCCATGATACGAATTTTAAGTTTTTTATTTTTATTAGGTCGTTTTTGATTTAACATGATATTTGAACTCAAGATGATTTTTCTTTTATGAACGTAATGGCTAATAGAATAAAATTCGAGCTGCTCCACTGTAGCCATTTTTAATTCGTTAACTGTAAACACTTAAATATTATGAAGGAAACTTGAGCTTTCAGATATCTGCAATCAGGAATATTGAGTTACCGTTTTTAAGAGTTGTGTGCTACTTATAGCATCGCGACATGAAAATAATCTTTTATACAAATGAAACGGTTTAAAGTAGAAAATTCAACACTGCTTAGCATTATATTAGTATATGATACAAGAATCAATCCTTACATTTTACTGGATATAGTGCAAGATATATATAATTTGGAAAATTTCACATGGATATACCACATAGTCATTTAAATAATTTTTTACATTCAAATTTGAATGCTAGTCCGCCCCTAGTTAAGTATTTAATACGTTATGATTATTATAATTTATTTCCTCTAAGGAGAATACAGGCAAATAAATTTAGGGAAGGCATTATTTTATCTAACTAACTACTGCAAGAAACGATGAAAAGTCGAGACCAAATTTTAAGGAGCCTCATTAGTTTGTGTGCTTGTTACTAGATGGCGACAAAAGCCAATATCCAAGGGTATAATTTCCAAACATCAAAATAATTTTAAATCATTAAACGTTCTTCATTTATTCAATTGGTAAACAGCGAAATGATTATCATTTTAAACGAACATTTGGCACTTGAATCAACACAAATAACGTCTTGAAATTTTGATCTGCTGTTATTCAGTAGAAAAGAAATGATTACGACATCACTTCATTTTATCTTTTTCCATTCGACTGGCAGAGCTTTATTTTCCATTGGTACGACTTTAATTGACCAATCTCTTTTACGCCCCTTATCTATTTACTCTGACCATTATAAGATGAGCCAGGAAAATGAGATGCTCTAACGCTTGCAAATAGATATGGTTCTTCTCTCCAAACTGCCAATCTCAATTTAGTGGAAAGACATTCGCCAGCCTGTCGCTGGATACTTTATTCCGTCACTTCATTGATTGACCTACCATTCTCAACTATAAAACTCGAAAATTTATTTCCAGTCTAATTACCGAAGTCTGTTCTTTGTTTCTGTTCTCATTCGATAAACAGAGAATTTCTCGTCTAATCTAATTGCTTACAGTCAACTTCACTTTCCTACTTTATTTATAAAGCTCTTTCTAGGTACTTAAATAAAAGGAAGTACTTATTACATTCGAGCCTAGTTTATTCCCGACTCTGCTTTCATATAAGTTGTGATGGAAGAGCTGGGTTTTGTTGCATCAAAGGGATATATATCGGGAAGCTTAATCCAGTCAACATTCCGCTTTGTCTCGCTAATTATATTCCCATCTACACATAGACAGACCTGTAATGGAGGAATTGTTGATTACGCATGCTCCGTAAAGAAGAAAAGGGGTAGGACGGGGAAAATCGATCCCCTTGTGGTTGAAGTCCAACCCACGTAGCCGAAAATACAGTTAAGTTCGCATTAAATTTGCATAGCCCACACATCGAATTATGGAAGGGTTGGTAGAGTGAAGTTTCAGAAGGGTGTAAAAGAGGGGAAAAATTGTATATATATATAAGATACATATGACTTTTTATGCGTTAAGACGGCGAATGTTTGAGATAGCACTCACCTGAAGTGATTAGCATATTTAACAAAGATTTTCGTCACATTTAATTTTATACATTACAAACAGCTTCTGACTAACAGCTGCGTATATATGCAGGAAACACATTTCACTTCAGTCGTGTTTGGAAAGAATTAAATTGCACATCACTGACCAGGAAACATTAGCATGCGAAATGAAACTTCCGGAGAGTCACTCGTTCCTATTAGTATTTAGCGCTCAGTAAAGGAGGATTACATATTATCTTTCCGTCTTGACAAACAGGTCGAGGTTAGATAGGATTTAGTGTTGGAAACGAACAGTTTATGTTGCTCGTCAGCACTCATCTCGTTAAGGGTATGTGACGTCATAAAACCGTTATGATATCCCACTCTGTTTGGGATAATATTCGAAGAGAAAATCTCCCAAAAACTACAGAAAATTTAATCATTTGAAAGAATAAAAAGAGGCAGAAAGAATGTGTTTTGGACCGAGGGAAGGGGGAAAATGTTTTAGCTTTTATTTCAGAAATAAAAGCTAAAACAAAATAAAAATAAAACTCTCTTCATTTATTTTTAATTTACATAAACATGATTGTTTACATTTAATATATTGTGAAATATTCATATTTAAATGCGAACAATAATTACTGTTTTTGAAATTTTATGTTAATTAAAATTGTGTTTACCGATGTGATGCATTTATCAGATATTATATCAAGAAATAAATTAACAGGTATTATTGTAAATTCTCGAATAAAATTTTTATCTTTAGCATCAAGAAATTAAATGATAACATTCGAGTTAATTTTTCAACAAGTCAAATGATATAAATCGCGAATTAAAAAGTAAAATTACTCGTTTATGTTGTCGGTAGCAAACTTTATGATTTTTATTATTTTTCATTAATTAAAGGAAGTAATCATTGGAATAATAGTTTAATTTTAATTAAAATATTTTAAATAGTTCATAAATTGTTCGAAACTCAAATATGTTTATTACAGTGAAAGATCTTGTTTCATTCCCCATCTTCAACCATTTCAAAATGGCGAATATGCTTGTATTAAAAAAATATATATATATTTCTTTCCTGATATGTTTTAAACAGATATAAGAAGTTTGTATAATATTAATTATTTATATGACTATATTTTATGAAAATATAAACTTAATAGTTTAAACTTGATCCTATTTATTGAACAGTTTTAAAGCTTTATAATTTAATATTCAATAATTAAATTAAAAATACTGTTGTTATATTTTTACATAAAACTTTTGATAAATAATATTTTTATTCTCAATAAATGTTTCTAAATTTAGCTTTTCACTATTAATATAAATCTACATAAATTTCACTAAGTGCAAGCGTATGTGAAATATTTTTAATTTCTGATATATTATAGGGACTGTTTTTAATTTCTTTTCATCTGACATGTTTTAATAAATAATTTTAAAACGAGAATAAAAAGAAATTAATAATATATAGTTTTGTTGATAATTAAAATACATTATCGGTTAACAAATCGTACGAAATATAATCCAATATTTATGTACAAAGTAAGAAATTGTAACATACTCAATTACTTGAAAACAACTTCCTTTTCTAAGAATTCGATTTGTTAGATAAATGATATATATATTATTTCATTTTTTTTTTCCTCATATTAAACGATAGATGACATTTGGAGCAATAAATAATACTATTTCTATGAAGAAGAAAAATGCGAACGTTTCTAATCTTAGTTAACAAGAAAAATATCAAATTATGCGAGTCTGTAGAAACGTTTGAAAATATTTTCGAAAATAAGAAATTCAAATTTCGAGTTTCACCAGAAAAGGAAAAAAAAAAAAAAGGAAACGGTATTTTGAAAAATAACGAAGGAATTTATTTAATTTTAGAAAATAAATTATCATCATTATTTGTTGATGTAATTACCGTAAATTCAAAACAACTTATTTCATTGTCATCACAATCTTAGTCTAATTATGTGATACAATTTAAATATATTTAAGACTCAGTATTATGAAAAATATCATTGCCCTAATGTTTTATTATTTATTTATTGAGTAATTTCATTCAGAATCCAAAGTTCATTTTTCCTGATTGCGATATCTTTTTTTTATTTTTAAGTTTACAAATATGAATAATAAGTAAAATTTTGATTATTTTAATAATAAACACGCCACACTATAATCATGTAAGTATTACGTGTGTAACATAATTATTTCGAAATAAATTTATAAAAAAAAAACGAAAAAAATTCCGAACCAAATAATTATTACACTCATCACTTTTATCTTAAAATTAAAAAAAAATCTAAAATAATAATCGATATTATCGTGTAGTCGCAAGATTTATGTTGTCATCACTATATTTTAAATTGCACCTTCGAAATTAGTTTTGTCTGTCGAATTCAATACCAGACGATATCGCTTTGCTCTTCCTTTCTTGAGGTTAATTTCGAAGACATATTTTGATTCAGAAATGTATCAAATTTGATCAAAATTAAAGAGATCGAGATACGATTGAACTTCGATCTGCGATGCAATCCACTCTCTTGAAATCTGTGTACTGTATCGATCTAATCTAGACACTTTGATACTGGATTCAGATTTGAAAGAATTTAAAAATCAATACTACTAACATTAGTTCTCGGTTTAGGTAATTATGCAACGATAATTACACGTTTAAAATTTTAATGGAAATTTATTTTTGTTTATAATATATCACAGAATTATTTCTGTTGTCATTGAAAAGACAAAACATAAAAATTGTATAAATTAGAGATGAAAATTAAATGTTTAGCATTTTCTATTTATTTATTGGGTGTCGTATTTGTTTAACATATCTAGTAGATCTGTAATTAATACACTTAACCAGCATTATTCATTTTTCATCAGGTAATGAATCAATCAGATTTAATTTATATAATGATAACGATATTTACATAATATAGAAGTTATCGTATTTATTATAGACTTGGTTATTGTTTACTATACTGAAGTAATCAATAACAATCATTAATCATTATATGACTATATTTTAATCAATAATAGTCATTTTAGCAAGATGACGTTAATGAAACAGCCATTACCATTATCTCATTATCCTACTCGTTTACAATTATGTCGAAAGCGTAATTTGGATTTATTCGAGTTTATGTTAGCACGATATTGTAAAGTTATATATTAAATGTGCGATTAGTATAACTTGCTTTAATGCCTTATAATTTTTATTCGATAATAATTAATTTTCTGATAATTTTTATGACGGTAAAATATTTTGAATTTTTCTTAATTTTCCGTGTCTTTTTCTACGCTCAGTTTTAAAAGAACGGTGGTTACTTTAAACTCGATATTTTTCTGCTAAAAATTTGCCCAATTTTATACATTATTATGTAAAATGTTTCTAGTAGAAAAGTATAAGGTCAGATTCTTTGACGCGGTTAGATAGTAACCGAACTTAAAACTACTTGGTTGCTCTCGACCTCTTAATGCAGAATATATATTAGTAGGCGGGAGATTTTATGAGGTGTTTCATGTTCGACTGCACATCGACCTGACGTTCTAAGTCGGTATAGAGAACTATCCAGTCCATAACGGACTTCCTTTTATTATTGGGGAATAAGGAGAGTTAGTCCGACTGGCAGAGTTCGACATTTGCGTAAACGTTAGTCGTAAAACAAGAGGGCATTCCAGTAATGTATAGGGCATGAAAAGAAAAAAAAGAAAGAATATATTCCCTTGTTTCCGAAGAACGCATTGAATTGGTGTTGCGTGCTGTGGTCTGGATTCGATTTGGATGCAGTTTATTGCAGAGATAAAAATCTCTCTTTAGACTATTTTGTATTGGTTCTATTGGATTGGTTCTTTCCGAACAAAAGAAATTTGAACTTTGAAGAATACTTGAAAATGCGGAAGAAGAAATATTCGTTAACAATCAATCAGAAACTATCTATTCTCTGTTGAAAGAACTGAAATTCTTGATTGAAGACTCGGTCTTTTCCTCTGTACTATTGGATTAGTTTTTCCCCTTTAAAGAATAAGTTTTCCTTCTGCCGAAATTCGTATTTTTTAAAATAAAGTACTGCCATTCTCTCAAATTTTCACAAAGAAAATTAATATATATTAATTTACGAGTTTTATAGTTATATTCTTTTATTCACTAATTAGAATGGTGACCTATATAATTTTCGTTGCAATGTTTCATTTAATTTGTGACTTGTTAGAGATTACAAGAAGAAAAACATAGTAATTCGTTACATTAATTAAAAATTATAACTAGACCAAATTTCCCAATGGACCGCTTTTGATAAACAATTTTTCGAGTTTCTGGAAGAAATGAAAATCTTGATTCTTTTTTGTTTTTGTAGCACTCGAGTTCTAATAATTCAATTAAAAATCACAAAATGAAAGGATATGCCTACCATTGTTTGTAAAATTGGTGATTTTTTAAATGCAAAAATATTGTCAATTATTGTAGCTTTATTACTGTTTAGTTACAAATAGCGAAAGAATTTTATTATTAATCCTATATAAGAAAAATGATATAAATAAATTCATGATAATGATTTATTTATTAAAGCATCTCATTATTGAATAAGTATTACTATATAATAGGGATATTTTAATTACATTGTTGATTCGTGTCTAGGTAAATATTATTATTATTATAGTGCCCAATCTCATTTATATTATTAACATTTATCTTATAGCATAAATTTATTGCAAATGATGGTTATGTTATATGTATACGTTGTTATGATAAGCTTTAAATGCTGGAGCAATAAAACAGGATTGAAGGATTTAAGATTTATTATCGACATTAAAAATTTCTTATTTAGACAATAAACATTTGGTTATAATACTAAAAAAATTTCAACGCCTAGTAGAATAGATTCTAGCTGTAAAATTTTCTAGAATTTCACTGAACGTTTCATATTATTTTTATGAAGGAAATCGTATAAATCTGTTCAATTAATTTTATAAACAAATAGTTAGAATTATATTTAAGCTAATATAAGTTTTTTTTTTTTTTTTTTAAATTCTTAAATAAAATATAAACTATAATTAAATTTATAAAAATTGAATTATAGTTTATATTTTATTAATTTTTATTTATAAACTTTTTGACTATTTTATTTATTATATTATCAATATTTAAACTGCTTTTTTATATATTTATATTCGTTAATTAATATAAACTATTTTTAAATTTCTGCTGTGCGTCTTGATTCAAGAAATCGTTAAACTCGACTAAGAATTTACCTAAATATATTATATAATAAATTTATAAATAGATATGTGTGATTTATATTGTTTATATATTATTTTTATTAAATTTGTAAAATAAATTTTCCTTGGAAGTATTTTTTTATGTTAAATTGTTAATCTCATTTTGTCAATAAAATGAAGAGATAGCTAATAATCGTCTAACAGCATGGATAAAGATTTTTAAAGTCTCATGAAATAAAATTCTATAGTATGCAAAATTTTATTTCACAAGCTTAGATATTTTTATTTATTTTTGGATCCTCTAATGTCTACATATTTAATGTTTATACGTAATATCTATATATTTTAGCACTTTAAATGATGTTTGGTCAAAATTTAGCCTATATTGATTTATCGAGTACAGAATTTGATACTATAAGTGACTATTTTGGGATAGCATTAAATTTATTTTCAGTATAAATTTTATATACTGTAGTTCTTAATATATACTATCAGATTCCTTATTACATTTAATTTAAAAGAAAAAAGCTTTTTTTAAAAGCTACTCATCTGTTTTAACGTGTACAAAATGGATTTGAAAGTAAATTTTGTTAGCTTTTCCAACTTTCACCAATTGCTGATTGCACTGTACTGCTAGCTTCTCAAAGTTCTAGTAGCTTCTGAATCTCTAGTTCTATTTTAGTTTAGCATTCTCACTCGAACATCAACTCCTGAAATAGATGTTAATCGTAAAGAGGTGAAGAAAAGATTTGACTTTGAACTAATAGTTTTCTACTGATCCACTATAATAAAGGTAACTGTAAACATTAAAGCAATATAAAAAGATTATTCATAAAAAATAATTAGACTAAAATAAGTATTGAAGTATCTTGTCATATCTGGGAAATGCGGCTTGATTTTATTTCTTATTATAAAATATACTAATTAAAAAAGATAGTTAATAATGAAATCTTTAGTTTGTATACTATTTGTCTGTGAATGGATAGTTTTTCTTGAAAAATTCAATTTGTGCTAATTTTTAAATTTTATAAATTAGGAAATTGAAATTTCTGCTTGTGTTAGCTATTGATATCTATCTATAGTTGAAACAACTATTTAATTAATGTACTATATTTTTATTTAGGCCTATCGTTTTTTTTTTTATACTGAGCCTGTAAAACTTTTAGATTTAAGGAATTTTATAAATAATATTACAATAAATTTGGAAATCAGCTGTTAGATTTTTCCATTAAAATGTTAAAAAATCGATAATTCTGAAAATAATTTTTTATAAACGAAAATCTCCCAAACAATTGACGACGATTCATCGAAATACCGTTAACTTTAACAAAAATACTGTATAGTAAATATTCTAGGAACAGAAATTATACATCGAGAAAAGAGACGAGAGACTAAATTCGCCATTTTCATACAATTTACTTATGTGCTGCAGCTGGTGTTCGTACTGTTAAACCAGTTTCAGGGGGAGCATTCTTTTTGAATGTTTTAATATTAAATACTCTCTAGTTTTAAGATACGATTTTCTTTATTGCGGTATTTATCATATTTTATCGGAGACAACAATTTTCCTACATCAAATGGAGACATTAAATGATGTTGTCCAAACAGTTTTCAGTTAAAAAAAATGATCATTTCAGTTATGATTTTTGGACAGTTTTAATGCAAAAATCTAGAAACTGATAACCATTTTGTAATAAACGTGCTTATGAAGTTTTAAATCAAAAATTTTTTTCTGAAAAGATCTGATATGTGATACGAGAATCAATCTGTACATAGAAATATACTGTATTGTTAATAATAGAAACTTGTAATAAAATTTATAAAATTATAATTCTGCGTATACTCGTACATATATCATAAGACATAAATTTTGTATTGCAAATATAAATTATAAGTAGACTATATAGACTACTAAAAAATGTTTTTAACGATAAAGTTATCATATATATAATAATATACAATAAAATATTATTGTTGTTATTATTATATAAAATAGTTATTTTTACAATTATTAAATATTTTATAGACTAAATGAAGTGTATTGTATTTGATTACAATTTATTTTCCCTATTAATAAATATTGTTTAGTGATAATTATATTTGTCTAAATGTTTTAATAAACGTATCATAAATATTAAAATGATTAAAAGATGAAATAATAAATAAATAACACAGTTAAAATAGGAAACTAGGCTAACATTAGGAAAAATCTTCACTGAATATAACCGAACGAAATAAAATTTTTTTATGTGATGCAAATGTCGTTTATATTATTAAAACATCAAAACTCAAGTATCAAATATTCTTTCAGGTTATAAACTAGTTAAATTTCAAAGTTATTACCGTAGACTACTGTATTATTTTTACGTTTTAATAAAAATTTAATCTCTTGTAAATTATGATCAAATAATGGTAAAACTGTCATAAAAAAAGCAGAAAAAGGAATTGAAAATTTTGCAGATTCGTCAAGTACTTATTGTTTTTTTATATTGATATTCGAATAATCCATATTAATATAAACGAAAATTTCCATTTAAGTGAATAATTTGAATAAATTCCTTGAATTTTTTTAAATCTGTATTTTTTTTTTAATAATTTAACAAATATGATCACAAAGAAATTTTGTTATTTAAATATATATGATTAGGGATCATTTTCAAATAATAATTAAATAGAACATAGAATTATTGTTTCTTCGATATCAAATATATCAAAAAAATATAATAAAATCACAAACTCTTATGCCATCAATAATAACGAAAAGAGAAAACTAATGAATGTCCATAATAATTACTAGTATTTATTTTTTATAATCATAATTAAGTAAATTGTTACCTTTCTTTATAGCGTATACAATTCGTGACATTTAAAGTCAGCAAATATTGTATTTAGCAATTAAAAATAAAGCTTATCATAGATATAAACATTCAGTATATTACTTTCATTAATATTCAGTAAATTAATAAGTTTTATATCCATTCTGTTTAAATAAACAATAAATATTAATCTAAAAATGTTTAATTTTTATTTTTAAAATATTTTTATCGACGTTATCTTCATAACTATTTTAATCGTAATGATAATCACGATTCAAGAAAAATTTAGCGATTTACTTAATTGATCTGCTACTTAATATTTGCTCTATTTTATTAAAAAAAAAAAAAAAACTACTACTACTAGCCTATGTACTTTATTGATTGGGCCTTTCGGGCAAACAATGACTTTTAGAACTTTAGAGTAATTATACTAAATAATTTTCCTTATATCTGGCCTATATACGAGAGATGAAAATTTCATATTCACTTTAGAATATGTATCTGCAGGGACTAAAAGTTCACAGTCTTTTCGTCCATAACCAGTACTAAAGTTTAACCTCAACTAGCTAACTATTGTAATGTAAGGTTAAAATTTACCAACGAACAAAACATTTTCCATGTATTTTTATATTTTTCTTAAAGAGAAAATGAACAATAATGATCGAGTCAGAAACCAATGTTTGATAAAAACCGTATATATATATATACTGGAACATAAATATCGATAATATATATGAATATCAGTATATATAAATAAATTGCTAAGATCTAAAGGGATATGATTATAAGAAGCAGATTTTAAAAATAAGTTTTACTATATTATGCAGTTTTATCATAAAAATTGATAAAAGTATGTATTAAACATTAATATAAATTCATTATTTCATTTAATCTTAGAATATTAATCACGATATAATGTTAACTTATTTACATTTTGCTTAAATCATTATTTAATCAGTAAAAATATATTGATCTAATGGTGTGTACATTAACCTACCTTATAGATCGTGCTCACTTATGGCTTAAAATTCGTTAAATGTTTTTATTATTATTATTTTTTATTTGGACGAATATGTCGAAGAAATTACTCATGACAATATATCCTACACTCCCCGAGAAAGAAGAATAATGAAAACGTAAAACGCTTTTGTCCTCTTAGAAACTTTTGACCGAAGTAAAAGGCAATCTAATTACTTAAAGCCAAGAAAATTTTGGATCCCCATTGACAGAACTAGGCACGCTCTTCCCCCATTAGTTGCAGTCCCCAAGTTCGAGATAAGAGAGTAGATGATGGATGGTGAATCTGTGCCTCCCTACTTGACACGGTTCTAGTTATTGAATGTGTGAAATACTACCTGTCGTGATGTCGCCTGGGAATCACTGCTCAACTGCTGAGCTAGCATCTCCACTACCAATAACAAAAGCTTTGCTCAATACTCAAACCACGTGTTCGATTTGTAATGCCCCTTATAACATCCTCACCTTTCTTCCATAAAATATATTCCGGGAATGTTCGAATCGAATTTGTTGTGTGTCGAACTTAGACAATCGCCGTCGGGTTCGACATCTCTCCTAAGAGTCATCGATTGCATG
>WUQG02404304.1:0-17083 GCA_011317285.2 Androctonus mauritanicus | reverse complement strand
ATATCATGACAATGTAACGATGTATGATGCCACACTGCCATGGTACTGACATCATCATGACATACTATGCTAGCTAAATCAATGTTAAAATTGAATACAAAAAAATCATTGGATTCCAAATGCTATAATAAATAAATTATATGATATAATGGTACATCTTCCTGCATCATTGTCAAATTATTATCCATAAAAGCTATAAATTCATAAGTATGGGTCTATTCCATTAAACTTCATTTTCCAACCTTTTGGATGATCCCATGAGTATTAGCCAGCCTATGGTGGGCTCAAAATGTAGCCACTGCCAGAAGTATCCCTTGTGATTCAGTGGCTTAATTCATACTAACCTAATCTATAAATTCATTTAAACTAATTTAAAATTTTATGGTTATTAGCCAGTGTGCCAACATCATGATGATGTAAGAGTTGTCACAAACTGTTTTATGCACCTGAAATTTCTGAACAATGCTAGATATTCTGGGCCATATAAATGTGACTATAAAAAAATTTTTGGTTTTAACTCACACATTAAAATCCCTTTAAAAGTTCACAATTAATAAAATTTCTGCATATTGTTGAATTTTTCAGATAGCTGTAATGCTGATTTGAAAATTATACATTGAAATGTAACATTAAACTGTAAGATCAGATTGTTTTAAGCATGAATAGCTAGATTTTCTTTTTGACTTTTCAAATAACAGCTATGTGCTTCTATTAATATTTTCATTAAAAAGATTAAACCAAAAAAAATATCCATTTTGTTACAGTTCAAAAAATTTTTTATTAAATATTAAATTTCTTCCACTACTCAATAATACCAAGAAAAAATATTGATATTCAAAAAATATTGAAATAAATATATAAAGCACAAAAATACCAAAGTATTGAATTAAAGTTTTGATATTTATAAAGAATTGATATATCAGTTTCATCCTTAATCATACCTTCTCAAGAAAAGTGTCACTAGTCATAAACAGATTATATAGATATTTAATGTTTCTTATCAACAAATAAATATTAAGTTTAGATTAACAACATATTGTTCAGAAAAACTAAATAAACTATAATAAAATACTTATTACTTTTATTTTGCACTATCATATCATGTAACTTTGATTTGTGTCTTTTTACTTGAAAAAATAAGATGTTGAAATTATTAAACACTTAGTGCCAACTAATGAAAATTACAAGAATAATTGATATTTATTATAATTTAGGTATATTCATCATGAATGTGAACATTTTTCTCTATCATATAAAATAAATTATGAAAAATTTAAACAACTTTTATATGCTTTCAAAAATGAATTATAAAATAGTATACTATTTTATAATTCATTTTTGAAAGCATATAAAAGTTTAGAATAAATGTTTAATGATTTCATTTTACTCTAGCTATATAGTTGCTAATAATGAAATGTGTATATCATTTTATTGAAAAATTATAGTTGTTCAAAATCATATATCTATATTTGAAATAGCATATTCTATTGTTGCTTTGATTTTTGACATGCATTCATAAATGGTATTTATATTTGATCCACTTGAAAGACATAATAATAATTTTATTTATTTATTTTTTGACTTGCTATATTATTATTTACCAATAGAAAAAGATTTGTCTATAGATTTAAGCAATATTTTAATTTATATAATGTCAATTTATATATGCGATAAATGTTTGGACCAAAAACTGTCGATCTTACTAGCAATCAAAAACATTATGTGAAAAAATAAGCCAAGTACCGTAGAGTAGGTCCCAATTTACACAGTTTTGACTTATGTAGTTTCAGAGATACATGGCTGTGCAAATCTTTCTATTTTTGTTGTATTTCCATAAAAAAACCAATGAAAATTTCATTTAAACAATTTACTTATTTGCAGAAATATCACTTATGGCCTAAAATTTTTTTATATATGCTTTAAAGTATGCTCATAAATTTCATTTAGCAATTCTATTTGGTAATACACCCAATCATGTACAGACACTCTTCTAGTTACAAACATAATCTGTACATAAGTTTTTGTTTGTAAATCAAATTGTTCGCAACTCAGATATTGCTATTATTTTTGTTCCAAAAATACTGAAATAACTTTATATATGCTATATTGTAATATATTTCACAATTGGACCAATTAAAAGTTTCTTATTTCATAGATTTTAATGAAAAGTTCCAAATATAAAGCAAGGAATTTTTGATGAAATCATTGCTATCTTGCAATACTACCATAACTAACTGTGTATTTTTTACATTATATTAGTTCTGAGCATTTTGCTATCATATTACTTAAAATTATTGAAGATTTTTTGAAATTTCATGAAATTTGAAAATGAAATTTCATGTTTGTAAGTAGGAATGCTCATAACTAGGGAATCAGCTAGATATCAAATTTAAACATTGTTAGCCTTGTGCAGTTTTCAATTTATGTGAAAATTTTTTGGCTGAATTAACCACATAAATTGGGACCTATTGTATTAATAAATTAGAATATTTATTAAAATTTAGATGTGATATTTAGTTCTTATTAATGCTTAATTTTCTTAAATTGCTAACAAAGATTATGATGTGAGATTAGCCTCTCTATAAAAGTTGTTCTCCTGATACTGTACATATAGAAAATTCAAAATTTGTGTTTTATATAAAATTGTTAAAATTGATAAAAATGTTAAAATTCATTAATTTATCTTTATCTCTATTTTCTTTTAATCTAAAAATGATTTTTACATACAGTATATAATATGATGCAATATACACAAGAATCTCTGATTTACATAAATAATTGGGACCAAAGTTTTTTTACTTAAAAAACAACTTTTTAACAAAAATTCTGAATCAAAAACTCTTGGGGCTAGATAGACTATGGTAATTGTACCTAATCAATATTATGGCATAATATAGTTCCCTGACTGAAAAGTGACAACATTACATAAAATAATATTGTACTATTATTATTATATTTAAGATCAACAATATAAAAAAACATAAATAAATCAAATAATATGAAGTTTTAAATACAGGTATCCCTTGTATGACACAGTAGATAGGTTCCTAAAAATCAGTGTTGTGTGAAACTGTGTTATATGAGACCTGGAGCCAATACAAAAAGAAAAGTTATGTTCCAAAACCAAATTAAAAACAAATAACTTTCTTTAATTCCATATAATAAATTTAATTTTTATTAAGAATATTAATAACACAAAACATAAAGAAAGAAAAAAATATATGTGTAAAACAAAAGGATAGTATATAGCCTATATAACATTCATTTAATAATTATATCTCCTTATTGCTGTTTATTAAAAAGGAGAACATTTTTTCTCTTTAACAATATCAACTTCACTTTGAGCAAAGATACAAACTTTAAATGAAAAAAAAAGTACATTCTACATTTAAAGTTTGTGTATCTTCTGCTCTCTTTTCAAAACCTGTATCTAACCCACTACAAAATAATTATTCCTTAACACATACCCAAAAAAAATTTATGAATAGAAAAGTTTTCTTCTCTATTTCACATTCTTCTGTTGAAGAATAAAAACTTGTGCAAGAATCAAACATTTGGAATACAAAATATTCAATGGTTGACAGTTAATTCAATTCAATTTCAAATCAAAATCAAAAATAGACTGCATATTGTCCCTCTCATGGCAAACTAGCAAAATTGCATTTATGATTAACTTTAGCAAAGTATTTCTCAATGATTGCATTTTATGTGTGTATTATGTGTCCATAGTGTGGATTTACAAGAATTAATGAAAATGTTTTGTGTTGTAGAAGAGTAAACAAAATTTTCTAAATGTGTTAAGTAAAAACCATGTTGTAGAAATATGTTATATGAGGGCTTCCATAATTTTCAAATCATGTTAGAGTGAAATCATGTTATAGGAGGGATACCTGTATTGTACACTAAGATGTTTGCACTTGTAATTTATAGAGTGAAAATATCAACTTAATTTGTATCTGAAAAAAATTAAAAAGTTACACAAAATAGTTTACATAAGTTGAGGAGAGGCTATATAAAAATATATTTGTGAAAAATAACTGCAACAAAAAGTATAGTATTAATATAGCAGTAAAAATATAGTAAAAATTTATTGAATTGAAACTTGGAATATATTAAACACCATGTTAATTAAAAGTTATACACATATAAATATCTTATTAGAAATAATATAAATAAGGATATCATATTTCAAGTCGTAACTCAATTATTAAATTTATATTTTTACTACTTGATTAATACAGTGATACCTCGACTTATATAGATTCGCTCCTTGCCCACTTGTTTGTTTCACAATTACGTAGTGCATATTTAAATATGTATATATTTCATTTGCTGATCTGTTGATTAAAGAGTCTTTAATTATAACTACATTTTATAAAGTTTTATAATTTGTTGTTTTCTTGATAATAAAGATCCAGTTAAGAACCTAATATATATGTACCTGAAATGAGATTTGGGAATCTGTAGCTACTGCTCTTATTATACTGTAATAACTCAATGGCAAATAAATTGACTGAATAAAACTTAGCACTTCTTGCAGTAAAAATCAACACACTAGTTTATTTAAACATACATAAACGTTTTCAATGCATATAGCACGAATACAATTAGGTCGTTAGCATAAAACGCTCAATTGAACATTTTATGCTAACGACCTAATTGTATTCAAATGTTCTTTTTATGTTCTGTACACCTGAAGAGGATGCTATATGCATTGAAAATGTTTATGTATATTTAAATAAACTAGTGTGTTGATTTTTACTGCAAGAAGTGCTAAGTTTTATTCAGTCAATTTATTTGGGAATCTGTAGATACTCCAACTTACAATATGTTTCCTAGTCCCATCTATTACATAACTCCAGGGTATTATTGTATTATATTTTTAAATAATATAAAAATATAATATTAAACATAACTCTTGCTATGTAATAGTTATGATAAAAATATCCAAATTTGAAAATAATATAGTTATTATTTTATATGTATAAAATAAAAATAATAATATATTATTTTAATTTTTAAATTGTCACATGTAATATATTAAAATTCAATTAAGTATTGTAAAGTATATTGGTATTTAATTCTGTGAAATGGTAAAATATTTAAAATGTTTTAAATCAAATGTTTGAATGCTATAAAAAAAATAATTCCTTAGTCTTTAATAAAAAACTATACAATTTGCATTGAAATAATTTCATTTTATGAAACATTTTTTAAGTATTTCAAATATTGTTTTATAATCCACATTATTATAATGCAAAATATGACAATGAGACTATGGTTGTTTTTCCTATTTATATTCTTTCTGCTATCCAAATAGCACCTCGGCATCCTAATTTAATAGTTTCTGATAGAAAATTATAAAATGGAGCATTAGTTGCACCAAACTGTAATCCTGTATTATGATGATGTTCTTCATCATCACGAAACTGCTTCAGTGTATTTAAAAGTTCTTGATTTGAATTTGGATCATCGGCCATAAGCTCTCTTATCTGATCATTATAGTGCTGAGTTATAACATCTTCAACTGCCACAGTGCATGCCATAGCACTTTCTTTTCCTAATAATGCAGTTCCTAAAATGAAAGTCAATAAAATATATAGTCTTAATTATTTTTAAATGATACACTTTAATTTTTCTATTCAAAATATCAATTACATAAAATATATATTATTTTAGTATGATTAAATATTTTATTCACATTAAATTAATGTGACTAAATTAAAAATAATAAAATATGATTTCATAAAAATTATAAGTTTTTTGCTTTTCTGTTTTTACATAATACTTATAAGTTTTCTCACTTTGTTTTTAATTTTAAATTTACTCTTATATCATATTATATAGACACTATTACATTGTATTCAGCAATGCATGTTATTGATTAAAACAATTAATAATGTACAAGTAGTTTTTTTGACTTGCGACTGCCTTTACTTATGACCAACTTGTTCTTATGAGTACAATTTGGTCATAAGTAAGTTGTAAGTCATAAGTAGATGCAAAATGACAATATCATCAATAAATTCTGCTATTGAACAATGCAAATGACCTGGATTCAATTCCTAGACTCAATGTTCTGATATACAGAAGCATTTTTTTTGTATCTGATTCTTGTAGTTTTGTGATTTTATTTTTATTAAGATAATATATTGTGTCCTAGTATGTATTAATAGTGAGAAATCTATAAATTTTAGACATTTCTGACTTACAACAGAAGAATTCGAAATTTTTGGAATCAAAAATTCTGTTGTAAATCAAAGACTACTTGCACTTTTTAAGGCAAATTAGCAAATATAAATAAGTAGAGTCTTTAAATCAATTTAAATTTTATAAATATAAAAATAGTTAGGCCTTTTTATAACTACAGTTCTAAAAAACAAAGCACTACAGCAAATGTACTAGAGGTCTAAATGAAGCACTACATTTGCTGTAGTGCTTCGTTTTTTGGAACTGTAGTTAATAAAAAAGCAAAATGTTTAATATTATATGTTGCCTTTTTATAACAATAGATGAAAGACAGATCAAAATAAAACTAGGTTTAATAAAGAATAATCAAAATAATAATATAATAATTCTTAAATTAATATAATATTCTTAAATTGTAATGCAGAAATATCAGCATTTCCTCATTTTTAAGCTATTTCTTGCAGGTTCATATAAATTATAATGTGCTAAATAATTTTTGACTTCAGTTAATGAACATAGTATACTTAAATATTTCAAAACCAATTTAATTAGCAGAGATAATGTTTCTTATACCTACGATAAAGCAATGCTCAATATCCGAAGTTGTTTCTTATACATTTTTTCATCACATAAATGGACTTCATACTTTGGGAATAAAAATTTTGTTAGGTTTGATATTTTATATATCATGACAGAACAGTCTATTTTTCTATTTTCATTAATACAATCAATAAAATACTTATTATTATTCGAAATTTAATAAATTTATTTTAATATTATATATTTTATAGAATTCTTATTAATTTATTGATTACATTATCAATAAAATTTAAACTCTAATTAATTAGCTTTGAAATATGATTAATCAGCTGGCTAATTGGTAGTTGGCCAACTTGCTCATCAATGCAATCCTATCGAGTATAATTTTAATTATACTTCATAAAATGAAAACCTGATCATTAAACAGTAATTTGAAAACATATATCTAGTAATAATACTGAAATTTCATTTTTGCTTTCTGCATCAATGTTTCATTTAAATAAAAGGCATCTGATTTACATTGATTAGTTGAAATAACTTCAATATGATGCTAAATAAAAGAATTATTTCAAATGATCAAAGCAAACAAATTATCTTTAATATTTTTAATTAAAGTAATATTCAAATTTTAAATAAAATTTTTTTCATTAACTTATGAAATTTTGGATGCTATCAAACTATCACATGTATACAGCATATTGCAATATATTAATTTGGCCTTATACATTGAAGGGCAAAAGTTAAGTTATAAAAACAAAGTAAAATATAAAATTTTTTAACTATGAATTTTATTGAAATTTCATGAATTTATTATTATTTTACTTAAACATATGCATATAAATTAAAAGATTTCAATTTGTTTTTTTAAAAATTCAGAAGTAAATTTCAAAATAGTCAAATTGATCAAAATCATCATCTAAGAAAAAAAATCATAACTAATCTTAATAAGGAATATGATTACTTCTGACTATAATAAAGACCTCATAATGCTTTTTCATACTGTCACAATGTTGTAAATTTTCTGAAAATATTAAGGACCATTTACACAAAAGAGTAGTCATAAACTCAACAATGCTTCTAGGAAGAAGAATGGTAGTAGTAATCCATTTTTCAAGAGCATCCCATGCATGTTGAGATCTGTATCAGGAGATTTGACTGGCCAATCCATTCTATCAATTCCTTGTTCATCAAAATATTGATCCACAAGACAATGCCTATATAGGCAGACATTATTATCTACCATTATTATCCTGGACTTATTCTATCTGCAGATGAAGAACATATGGTTCAAAGATCTTGTTTCTGTAAACAATGTCCATTCAAAGTACTTCCCTCAAATAGTGATCTCTATGGCTATTAATAGTGATTCTTATTCATACCAACAAATCTCTACATCTTAAATGATCAATTTCTTTAATGTTTTATGGGTGTATTTTGTATCATGTTCTCTCTAGATAAAAATTCATCTGGAATCAGACTGCAGAATGAATTTTAATTAATTTGTAAAGAGAACTTATTCAGCATATTAATGTCCCATGCAACATGTTGATGTATACTAATTCAGATACATCCTTTTCAGAACTGAGAACAAGGAGATAAGACTATTTATCTCCTAATATAAAAGCCTACTTTATTCAGTCTTCTGGTCACAATCTGTCTCGAAATTCTCTTTCCAATTGCTTCAGCAAGTAAGAAATAAGCTGAGAATGGGACACAGCTCTATGATACTTACAAGTTAGTGGTATGACAGCAGTTAATGTTCATCTTAAGATCTTGAGACACAAAGATATCCTTTGACAAGCGTTTTAGCAATGTTCCTTGTATCCTAAAACTGCTTTATAGCTTTGATACCACTGTTCTTGATATTTCTTGGCTGTAGCAATTTGAAATTTGCATATTGCTATATAACATTTTAAGCATTCCTTTATATATTTAGATGTTTTAATATCTATTTATGACATTTTCATATTTAAATATAAAAAAATATTACAAAAAATAATTTGTAATTTAATTTTTGCTTCTCAATACGAATAAGTAATATTTATAAATAAAAAATTTGAATAGATGATTTGGTATTTTTTAATTGCTATTCTATAAAACTGAAACAATCATTTTTTTAATTTATTTTAAAGAGTATAATAATAATCATCTTTAATAGTAATCATTATGAACTTTTATATAAATTCTTATAAGAAACAAATTTTAACAAATTTAATATAGAAAATAATACAGAAAATTTTAATGTAGAAAATTCCTAATTTGGGTAAGTGGATCATTTTGCAAAACTTACATAAGTTGAAACATATCCTATATCAGTGGTCTCAAACTGGCAGGTTGCATTCGGCCCACAAAGCAATTTTCTTCAGTTTACAAAAATGTTTTAGATATTTGTTTAAATGCATTTTAGTCAGAAAATTTTAATGTTAATAAAATAACAATGTAAAGTTTTAAAGTGTACTGCACTCAACTTGTGCTGTGCTATCATTAATGCAATCATAAAGGACATAGATAACTGCCTTAAACTCTATTATCAACAAAGGAAGTGTAGTGCTTGTGATTTCCTTTGTTAATAATGCAATCTTTTAATGAAGATAGTTTCCAGTAATTTGTCTTCAAGGCTCAGTGACATTTTAACTTATGGGCGAACCAGCAGTCCACCTCAGGGACTTCATATTGCATTATTATTATTATGATACAGTATTATTCCAGGCTTTTCTAGGGGAATCCAATTATTACTTTTGCTGGGGGCCTATAGCATTATTGATTCATCACTGCCAAGGATATAAATTTTAGCAGATTCCATCGATATATATAGACAGATTTACATCGTTATCAAGTGTCAAGTAGTAGTCAAAAATTGTTTTATAATTTCATAATTGTATAATGTGAACTCGTGTCCAAAATTGACCATAATTGTATAATGTGAACTCGTGTCCAAAACTGACTGTCTAATTACTTCTACATAAGGATAAATCAGTCAGAGCACTACTCAGCAGTTATAGAATATATCAACTTTATTAAAGCAAATGTTTTCAGTGGCTTTACCACCCTCTTCAGGCTACAATCTTTAAAAGTTAAATCAAACAACATAAACAAAAGGAACATTGAATATTATGTGCAAAGTCCATTGTTATCTTTGAAATATTAATACATTAAAAATAAACAAATTTTTAAAAACTAATTAAACAAAACAAAATATTAAAAGTCTGTGATTTACTAAAAGTCTGTTAGCAAAGAGGAATGTAGTCCTCATATAGGATCACGTTAGGCATAAATGCACTTAAGTATCATGCCTTCGTTGCTTTAATACAACTTTATTAAAGCATGAATGAAAATGAAAATGTATTTGCTTTAATAAGGTTGATGTATTCTACAACTGCCGAGTAGTGCTCTGACTGATTTATCCTTATGCATAATGTGATTTCGATATCTTTGTAAGAAAAAATGAAAGTAATTACAAATATTTCCTTTCATTACAATTTTGTTTAAAAATATTCAGCCCTTCATTTCTTTTCGAATTATGTATTCAGCCTACATGCAATTTGAGTTTGAGATCACTGTCTTATCTAATACTAGTGTGTTGCCAAGATGTACCAGAGCCTGCTCTAGGACGGGCAACCCGGACATTTGTCCGGGGCAGCAAAACTAAAGGGCAGCATTTTGGTTGTGAATGTGACAAAATATTTATAAGTTAATTAATCAAATTTATATTTGTCGATTTTTTCTTTAGCTAAAATTACCATGCAATTTAATTTTGTATTTACTGTTTTTGCCCAAAAGCTAAAAAAGTATTTGTAATCCTTATTTCTGAAGAAAACAACCATAAAAGAGTGGCGTGTTTAATTAAATAACAAAAAAGACTACTTATCTATGTTGTGCACTGCATAGAATAGCATACAGAATGCCGCGTGAACTTGTTTGAAACAGGAATGGGAAAGAATATCATGCATCGATTTGTTTATTATCTCTAATTATAAAAAAGCATTTTCGTTATACAATAGCATTATTCTTGCTGATACGTCGGTGATGATAACCATTTGATTTTTATTTTAAATAAAAAATATACATATTAAAAAAAATATGTTTAAGGGGCGGCAATTTGTCTTTTTGTCCGGGGGCGACATAAATGCTAGAGCGGGCGCTGATGCCAGACAAAGAGATTGAAGGTAATGAAATCACAAGTGGATTGGCCAATGAAGAGGTTTCATATCTCTTTATTAGACTTGAGTCTGTCCAAGACCAAGTCTGTTACATTTGGGAATATTATCAAGAATTGGTTGACAGCTTTTATTGAAAGTCCATTTTTTGAAATAGGGCAAATATAAGCTCTTATTTTAGGTCTCTCATATAGAGGATTAAAGAATTGTTTATGGTGGATAAAAATCAAATAAGGATTATTACAAGGCTTTTACAGAGCATTTTCATCTTAGGAGACACCTTCATTTAATTGGGATTGCTGATAGTCCCAACTGTAGATGTCAGGGGAGATGAAACTCCTCTCCATATATTATGTGAATGTGTGATCCTGTCAAGGCTTAGATCTGATCTGATCTAGGATTGCACAATACTGAATAACAAGATCTTTCACAATCTCATTAAGAAAGATACTGTCTTTCATGTGTAAGACAGGACTTTTTATGGGATAATTCTGTTAGAGTGTATAATAGATTATTAGATGGTCACATGCTATGGTTGTTAGTAAAATCCATCCTTTCTTACTTTCATTATTATCAGATAAATGAAAAATGAATTAAAAAGAATACAGATCAGCAAGAGAAAAGATTAAAAGAAATAGAGATAGAAGAGAAATGTGAAATAGGACATAGAGAAAAGATAAAAACCCTTTAATTACCTCTCACAATAAATATATCAAATGGTAGTGAATTCTTTTTCAATAGCATAATAATTATAAATTAATTCAATTTCATAATGTCAATAATGCAGTTATTTATATTAAAATCCATCTTATTATATTAATGAACACAAATATAACATAATATTTTCAATAAGAAATAAATTTATTTATATATATTAAAACAGCTTTAATGTTATCAATAGATTGCTATTAGCAAAAATATTGTTTAATATGCTGATAATGAGCTATTGATGATAAATCCTTTCTCATAATCAAATAAAAAATCATTTTACTTCTTTGATACACAAATATTGATAGATTTATAATCCTGTAAAATATAATCTGAATAAACTGTTAATCTGTAAATATGCATTTACAGAATTTATAATAATTAAGAAATTTTTATTTGTGAAAATATTTTATGTAAATAAATTAACTTTCTATTGAAAATGCTGTATTATTTTTAAGTTTTATATTTACAAGTATTCTTCAATTTGCATACATCTGACTTTTTTAAAATATTTTCATAATTTTTGTTTTGTGCTATAGAACATAAAATGTCTGCACTCCTCAAGTTACAAACTTAGGCAGCCATTCTCATGGATTGTGGTAAGTTAATGCAAAGCAAGTTTACTGTAGTGTAATGATGTCATTAGTTACAATGAAATAGTGTTTCTCCACGAATTGCTATTCTCATTGTATGCTGCAGCCATTTGCAGTAGCAAAAGTGACATACCATTTAATTACCACACCCATTTGTTCCATCCACCAATAAGTACTACTAGTCAAGAAACCAAGTTGACTGAAAGTGAAAGCAAAAGGCAACGTCATCCAAACTTTTTGACATTATTTGTTTTCATTTTTGAACTGATTTCAACAAATATGTTTTACTTACAGTTTTTGCTATTTGATAAATTTTATGTTAAATATTGAAAGTCTATTGAATTAAATAATTTCTTTACTCTTTTGTTTCTTCTTTTGAAATCATAAACAGAGAAATCTTAAATATTTCATTACTAAATTTATAAATATTCAAATAATTATATTATTATTTATAACTCAGGCAACATTAAATCAAATGCAATGCATTGTCAAACTCCACATTTAGCATTCTTTCATATTTAATATTAGTAATGTGCAGTTGATTTTAAAATATAAAATGATAGTAATATATAATTTACGTAAAGAATATTTATTTAATTTGTATCTAATTGTGTCTATCAAATGGAAAGCTGACATAAGATGAGAAATGACTGATAATTGAATTAGTTACACATTCAATGCTTTGGCTAATGGAAGACTGGCTCAAACTATTGAAAATGTTGTTTCTAATGGAATGTTGCAAACCTCCTGTTACATAAAAATTTATTGTATTTAGCACTTTGTTCTTCAACAGTCAAGGTGGTTTCTATATTACATCTCTTTTTTAAATCTAGTTGTAATTTTTCTCTTACACTATATATCAGATGCTTGTTGACATGATAGCTTTCAATAAAAAATTCTGGTGAAATTGTCAAACAGATTCTGTGATCTCAAAACACTCTCACGTTTAAATATTTTGTTTTCAGCTTCAAACAGCAAAAATAAATCTATGGCATCCATCTTACTTTCTGTTACCGATGTTTGATAGCAATTCTTTAGATGAAGCAGATTATCACACTAGATCATGTAAGCTACTCTATATGTCATTGAAGAGAATTCTATGACATGTAACATATAATCTATGAGAATTGTGCTAATCTTAAACTTTATGGTAACTTATTAGGCTCTGCCCCTAAAATAACTACCATGTGATACTAGGACCACAAGAATGGTTGCCTAAGACTATATCTTAGTCTCAATATTAATGTACTATGTTGTTATTACTTTCTGTTTTTTTACACACATTTTGTATTTGTTTATTTTATGTATATATTATAATTAGCATCATATCTTGTTATTATATCATAGCTAGTTGTAATCATGATAATGATCTAGCATTCTATTGGAATATATTCATTCTAAAGTTGCTCTATTTTATATTTTGTAAAAAACTTAAGAAGAGTTAATAAAGTTGAAAATGCTTCTAATTAAACATGTTTTAATCATTTTCTTTCTACTTATTTTGAGCTTGACTCTAAATTTGTTCATGATAAGTTTAGTTGGAAAATAATAATAATTTAGATTTAATTGCATCTCCTTATTTCTTCATCTTATAGCATTCTATATTCCATTATTAAGTCAGTCAGTTCTAATTATTGTTTTAAATGAAAAAATTTCCCTTAGAAACAAATCATTTTTCCCATTGAATACAGTCCCCAATTAGTGCAGATTAAGTTACTGCACTAATGTTTTAGAACACATAGTTACACTGTGCGTATATATTCGTATATAGTCTTCAGTTTATAATTGAATTCAATTCACACACAGATACTAAATCAATATGACCATAAGTTAGAAATATTTATCTACTGATTGCCCACCAGCATTGTTCTCTATAGTATAATACAATTCTGTTCTAATTTGGAACTCTGATATGAAAACAGAAGATGGCCTATGATTATTGAAAAAAAATCTTATGAATAAAAGATTTGTTTACAACATTTATCTATAAAATCAATGTTATTGTAATTTGAGAATATCGGTCTATTAAATATTCTAGTAAGTATAATAATTTATTTAAAAGTTTTCTAAATTAGCATACAATTATAAATTTAAAATAATACTTACAGATAAGTATTAGTGTGAGAATAAAAATTAATTGAACTAATTGTTGCCACAACTACTAACATACAAAGAGATACAGGAATGAATAATTTTATAACATGTTTGGCTCCATATTTTAATTCCTCCTCCTCCTCCTCATCCCAACTAGGACCTCGAGAATTACTGTGATTTACATTAGCTACAACTGAGTTAGGTTGTCCATCTCTAAACGTTACCTCTGTATCCAATGGTCCATTACACTGCTAAACATGAAAAATAAAAATTATTCTTGATTTCTATTATTGTTTTAAACCTAAATGATCTTATTTAAGAATTTATATATTTAAAACTTTTTGCAATACAGTATTGCAAAGGATACAAGCAACTCCCAAAGAAAGATTAACAAAATATAGATAATCCCATGTTTCAGTTTATAAGAAAATTTATACAGTTTGTAATCAAACATCTATAATTAATATTTCAAATTAATTTTATTTTTTTTGGCAAAATTATTGTTTACTATTTTGAATCTTTGTAATAGCCTAAGTTAGTACTTTGCAATCCTATATATATAATTGATGCATTCTATTGCAGACCAATTTACAAATAATTTTGAAAGTTTATGATTTTATGATCTTAAATAGTTTAAAATGGAAAATTTCATATTTAGAAATAAAACATTCATATTAATATTGCCTATAGTTTTTGAAATATATGCAATTTTTAACAATAAAACAATTCTCATATGTCATTATTTAAAAATAACTACAGTCAAACCCCAATAAGACACACTCCTGTTAAGCCATCATCCTCGCTAACTGCCAAGAAATTTGACAGAATGGATCTTCCCTATGTTAATGGAATAGGCAAACCCCAATAAGACACCATCTGCTAGTAGAAATGTTTCAACAAATATTCCTTTTGGTACTGTATTTGTCTTAGTTAATCTGCCAGGAGCATCTAAGGTAACTTACATCCCGAAGTTCATCAGTACTGAATATACAATATTAAAAGCTCTCTGGATACCAGTGGGTGGGAGAGATGAAGTTAATGGTTAATCATGTGTTCTTTAAGCCTAGTTCACATTTAGATTGCAGAAAATTTAAGATTATAAGAACCAGATTGTTTCTATTGTTTACTGGGTACCAAGCAAATAAGAATACTGTACAGTAAGCTGTGTACATTGTGTTTTATAGAGAGCTCAAAATAGAGGATCAGAACAGCAGATGGATATGTTTTCTATATAGTACTGTATTTATACAGTAAGTATACTATTTTAAACTTTCTAAAGTATACAGTTTTTTAGAAATGTTAAGTTTGAATATTAAATATAAATGTACTGTATTTTATTAAATTTAATAATTTCAGAGTTCATTTTCATTTCTATATTACATGTGTTTTTGATAAATTGCCAACCCTGATTAGCCACCAAAATCATTCCCAAACGGATGGTGGCATTTTATCAGGATTTGACTGTATATTAAATTTTTAATTGTTTAGAGTGCAAAGGTATATACATATTATTATAAACGAAGTATATCATATCAAAAATATATACAATAAATATTCTTAAAATTTTAATAAAATAAAATTGCATTTATTATATTATTCTATTACTATATTTAATATCCAATTTTCTCTAAACTGCCAAATGATTAATAATTTATAAAAAAATAAAATATATTTACAAAAGAGAAACATACAATGTTAGATGCTTTTAAGATTACTTTTTGCCCTTAACATCAAACAGCAGTCAAGAAATTTTCTGATTCTCAAAATTATGCTTAGTAAAAAGATTCATTGTTTTGAGAACCTTGAGATGAATAACACAGTGATTTTATAAATAATAAAACTTTCAGAAATCAACAAAGTTTCTAATAATTATTATTACACAATTTCAATAATCTTTTTAATTAAATAAATTTATTTATGAATTAAATTAGATTCAAATTTACCTGAGAGTTCTCTCCACCATGATTATGGGTGACTCTCCATTTTCTTTCTTCAGTATCATCAATACTTTGTTGTTCTACATAATTTGACATTAGTTTAGTATTTTCTGTAGCAGATTCTCCGTCACTATCGTTCATGCAGATTAAGTCTTATTAAAAAAAACTGAAAAAAAAAAAAAATTGATATTTTATATAGAATTTAAACCAATTAAAATACATTAACAGCATTATTTTATTCAATTTATAATTACTGAATTTATTATGTTAAAAATATTTTTAAAATTGAATGTTAATTAAAATTAATAATTAATTATTGTTTAATTAAAAATATTAATTAATTACATAATTAAAAATTTAGATATTAATGATTAATAGCTAAATTTATTAGTTTATAAATTACAAAAACAGCTATCTCTTAGGATTTTATTTTATTTCCAGAAACACAAAAGTCTCATTATCAAGTACAAATTAAAAAGCCAGCAGAATATTAATTATCTGAACATCAATTATCAGGACTATTGTTGCACACAGTATGTAAAAAGCATCACAATGTGTAATTTTAATTACATTGATTGTTATACTGAAACATTACTTCTGCTGCCTAATGCATTTGTTTCTAATTATTTATTTGAAGATATATGCAGTATAGCATAGCAATAATCTTACATAAATATAATAAACATTGTGTTTTCAAAATATTTTGTGAAGAGGTTAACTCTGACCTATCCTATTTAATATTTTATTATGCTCTTATTATTTTATAGTTATATTCATTATTATTTAAAGTATTATATTTTGTTTAAGAGTTAACTTACTTCCATGTTCTCTGTCTTAGTATTTGGTAATTACGTGTTTACGGAAC
>WUQG02404293.1:0-17091 GCA_011317285.2 Androctonus mauritanicus | reverse complement strand
AAATATTAATTATTAATTGTACAGTTTATTCCAAATTTATTCGCCAGGGGGAGTTAGTGCTTGTTTCGGCTTACGTTATATTTGTTAGTCAAAATTATAGTTTAATTATTAAATAATAGATGGTGCCACCTTAGCCCAAATTTTAAATAATAATTAATTATGAATCCGTAGATAAACTTATACGTTGTGCATTATGAAGCCAACAGATTGTGGCACTGTAGTATAAATTTAAAATAATAATTATTAATAGACTTATTGCAAAAATTAACCACTAGGGGGAGTTTGTGCTGATTTGGATTAGTATTTGGAATTGTTATAGTTGAAAGAAATGGATTTTGCCAGAATGGGCAAAATCCATTTCTTTCCTTTTGGCTTTGGATGGTATAGTCTTTCTTTTTTTTTCTTTTTTTTTTGTGGGAATCTTATATGGAGGTTGGAAATCCAATCTCCATATAAGATTTTAATCTCTTGTACTGACTTATGTTGTCATACCAATAATGGCATATTGATATATTTGAGGGATTATATCTAATTGCCAAGAGTGGAATAGCTTCCATAAAGGCTGCTGGAGAGATGCTGCTGTTACTGTTTCTTGCCTGATGGCAGATGTCATCAAGTTCATGATTCTAGATTCTACTACTTTTCAGAGTTATTGTTAGATCTTCACAATTACCATGGCAGCTCAGGGCTCTCAAAATCTCCATCATACATCATCCCCAGTTTGCAACCCCCTAATTTAATGATTTATAATGTTCCCTGATGATTAAGATATAATTAGAATGGATGTGGGAGGAATTGTCTACGCTTTACCTCCCTGTATTGGCAATATGTAGCAAGAAATTAATTAAATGTATTCTAAATGAGAATATAGAATCTCTGCTATAGACTATTACAATGGAAAGGAAAGATTACACAATACATGTTTGTATATTATTTTTTAATTTTAAATGAATTCTGTTGAGTAGTTGAAATATATGAGTCGCTCAGAAGCCAATGTGGTTAAGTCCATCTTTTGATATTTTCTGATTTTTGTAAATTTTAATGAAATAAATAATAATCTTCTTAATTATTAAAGGATTTACTCGTTGCTTCATTTTTTCTAGGTCAGACAACCCTTTTTTTATAGCTTCTGAATATGCTGTATGATATTAATGTATTAAAAAACATTAATTTTCTCAATTGTTGTTTTCTGGACTTAACCGCATTGGCTTCTGAATGACTCATATAACATTACTATTGTCCACTGTTTTCATTAGGAATTTTAAATGTGTGTTGAAAGTCAAAAATTTCATCCAAATATTTAAGCTGTTAAATCCAAAATCCATTAAAATGGGATCCATTTAGATTCTACTATACTATATATAACAATCAGTTTGATCCAAGAGAATACAATTTCTAATTAATATAAAATATCTTTTAAGTAAATTAACAAGTAGTATTAAAATTACTGATTCTTACATTAATAGAAATAAAACTTAAAAAAAAAAGCTTACAATGTTATGTTTGCTAACTGAAACTGTAAAAAATAATGAGGAAAATATCATTTACTAAAAATATAGAAATAATCAAATTGAAAAAAAACTAAAGTGAATTAAAATTATATAAAATTAATAGCTTTCAAAATTCATAAACAAATAATAAATAGCATGTAAAATGGAATAAAATTGAGAATTAAATTTAAACTGCAGTAATTGTTAATATAAGTATTTGTAAATTGAGAAACATTGTTTACAAATTATTTGATTTACTGTTACTATTTTTACAATTTGCAAAGATAATTTTTGCTTTTGTCAAGAAACAATTTTATCATTGATTAATTTATCCATTGTAATTTGTTAAAATCAACTATATAATAATTTATAATCTAATTTGTATTCTTTTTTATATTATATTTTATTTATATTTTTGTGTGTACTGTATATTCATTTTATTAAAATCATCATAATAAAATCAATAATTAATATGTTTTTAACAGATAGTATTGATATTTTATCAATTTTTTTAAATTGTGATTTCCAAAAAATTAAATTTATTTTTGCAAATAATATATCAGAATGAAGAATGCATAAATCAATGTATTCTTCATTCTGATGAATGAGAATATGCTCTTTTGAAAATTGCATATATTCAAGAGGATATTTGATGAAAATTTTATTATTATTAAATAATAAATAAAGCCACAATGACTGAATGTTTATCATCATATTAGATGTAAATTTGAAAATGCTCAAAATATTCAAAAATTCAAACTGAATGGAAAGAAACAGCTAAATAGGTAATAACTATCATAAACTATTGTATTAATAATATATATTATTATATTTTTTAAACATTTTTGAAATTCTTTAATATCAATAAATTTATGGAACTCAAAAACAATTGGAAATTTAAATATTAAAATTAATGAGAAATGGCATTTTGATTTATGAATTTTCATTTAAATAGTTTTTAATGTTCCAATTATCTTCATAAATCAAGGGAAATATGTTACCTTTACTTGTAAATCATCTTTAATTTTAATAATAGGAAATCATCATCATGAATTCCTATTATTAAAATTCATGGATCATCCAGATTTGGCATTTTACAAAAAAGGTCTTTTCATTTTATAATTTACTATTTTATTGATAAAAAAAAATATATCAAAATATATTAAGAATATCGCTTACATTATACCATGCAGTTTTCCTCTTTTCTTTCTTTCGGCATTTTAATAAATCTTGTTTAGATAAAGAATCTGGAGATTTCGGAAGTGATCCAAACTCAATAGATTTACATGATTCTGATGAATGACTTATGTTGTCTCCAATGCTGGTATTTTCATGATTTACTGAATTTGTAATTATGCTTCCTGTGTCTAAAGATTTTTCTACAGATGCCTCTCTTGAATTAGGAATACTACTAATAGGTGAAGGAGTAGGACTATGAGAATGAGGACTATGAGGAATGGATTGAGTAGATAAATAAGATATTTGAGAGGTTAATTTCATTTCTTCTAATTTATTTCCAAACTTTGGACTTTGTTCTGGACTTGATGTAGTAGTATGATTTCTGAAAAAAATAATAAATATTAAAAATGTTTGAAAAATTAAATTATTCTTAAAAATGATAAAAAAAATTATTTGTATTATTTTTAAGATTAATCATTTAAAAATTTAATCTTTTGAAATCAACAAAAGAAAGTTGAAAAATAATTGAAAAATTTAAATTATTTTTATATTAAGCAAAATTATTTTCAATACCTGAAATGATATAAAATTCTTTTAAAACACTGTGCTTAAATAAATATTGCATTTTGATTGAAAAAAATTACACAATATTTTTCAATAACTAAAACAGATTTCTTTAACATTTTCAAAATTTGTCTTCAATGATAAAAATGAACTCATGCAGGATTCAGTTCAATAAAACTGTATCTAAAAGAATTGTAGATAAATTATCAACTGTTTTTACAAAGCCTACAAAAAATAAGCAAATTAGGACAGAATTCAAAATGATAATATCATTTTTCAATACTTAGGAACAACGACGACACTTATGGATAAGCAAAAATTATAGACATTTACAAAACTCATATTACCAATCTAGACTTCAGCTGAGAAAAATACACTGGCTATACACACAAGAGGAAGCTAAAAAGTTCTTACCCTCACCATGTACAAGTCTGTAACTGTAAACTATAACTGTATAATCTGTAACTGTAAATAACGATAGGTCACTGTCTTGCTAATATGAATGCCGTTTTTTGTTTTGGTAGGTCCTGTTTAACTAGAGTTAACACAGGATAGTAGAAGAACACAAGTGTCATGCTGGACAAAAATGAGTATCAAGCCAGGATATACTTCACCACCTTCAAGAGAAACTGCACAAATAATCCACAAAGAGCTTCAGCTGTATATGATGAGGAATGTCCATCATATGAGATTGTGAAATGCTGGAAATGGAATTCAAACGTCATTGCACTAGTCTTCATGATAACCAAAGGAAGGCCATTTAGTAAGATCATATTGTGTTTTTTGAAACAGCAAAGATGTCATATTGATAGATTACTTAGAAAAGTGTCAACAATAACGGGCATACTACAGGAACTTGCTATCAAACTTACAGGAGAGTATATCAAGGAAAAAAAAAACAATTTGCTATCAAAACGTGTATTGCTATTAGTAGGCAATATACTTGAACACTGAGTTGTAGAAATAGTCACTTTTCTGCACAAATTATAAAATCCTTGTCGCATTTTCTGTATTCTTCTGACTTGCACTTTCAGATTTCTTCCTATTTCAAAATATAAAAACATTTACAGGAAAGAAGTTTCTTCAATGATGAGATGGTCATTACTGTGAAGAGCTATTTTATCTGCAAATCGGCTGACTTCTACACAGATGGACTTAAACAACTGTTACACAGATGTGAAATGTGTAGCATTAGAATGTGGATATGTAGAGAAGGAAGAGTTGGAGGAGCAAATTTCAGATCCCTAGCATATCTGCATCATGATGAAGGTAAGAATGTTTTGGCCTCCCCTATATGTAATCTAAAAAACAAATATAAAACTACAATATAAATATTAAAAAGAATCTACAACAGTCAATGTAGGAGCACTAAAATATGACATAAGCGTTAGCAAAATATTAGTAGATATTTTAAAATTTATTTAAAATATAAAAATTAAGAAAAAATTTATTGAATCAAATTTAAATAGTACTGAACTAGAGAAGTTTTGAGAAACTATTGTTTTTGTTTATATGCATATTCATATGGGTTCTGCATTAGTAGTGTATATATATGCTAATATTTCATTAGTGTATCACATGAAAAAAGAAAAAAAAGGAAAAGGAAAAAACTATTATACTTACTTAATAATTATTTTTCATATCAATATAAAAACAGTGATACTTGGATTTACATACCTCATTTTTTTGCAAAATAGGAAAAGTCTGGGTAAGTGCATATTTTTTAAAAGAAAATAATTTCCTCATTCAACAAACTAATATTCAAAATAAAATGGTAACAACAGAAAACAGAGCTTTAAACAAAAAATATTTATTATTTTCCAAGGTGAACATGATGATAATCTGAACAGAAATATATTTTTTGTATTAATGAACTACTTTTATAAATAAACTTCAACTCTTAATTAAAAAAATATATAAAATAATAACTTTTTAAATAAAATTTTAATGTTTAAATATTCAACACTTCAATATTTTATTATTTATTTATTTCATTGTACTTTTAGAAATATATATATATATATATATTTTTTTATTTATATTTTCTGTTTAAATATTTAATAACTAGTTTTAGAATATATGGTTTATTTTTAATTTGACATAGTTCATCAATCATGCACATTGATAATCTTATAAATATCATATTATATATATCTACCAGGTCAAGGCTATTTATAATTTATTTTTATTTATTTAATTAATGCATGCATTTATTTATTTGAAATGAAATTTTAAACCAATATTCAACAAATATAAATATGATCAATCAATTTAATAAAATTATTTAAAAAATTCATAAAAATAGTTTTATAATTTGCTGCACAAAATTAAAATGAAATTAAATATTTATATTATTTCAATTCATTTAGTACTTTAATTTGTGAAATCATAGTCTTTAATTTAATTAAAAAAGTAATTAAGACTGATGAGAAAGTTATTATACAAGACTTTGTATTAATTTTTTAATTATTATATTGTAATGAAACTATTCATTGCAAAAAAAAAAAAAAATATTAAGTGGTAATCATAATAGAAAACTAAACAAATGTAAATAAATAAAAGAATTGATTAAAATTTTATTTAAAAGGTGATTCAAAAAAATTTTATTTAATTAAATAATTTTACAAATGATACTATTAAGCATTTAAATAGTTTTAAATGTAAAAACAAGTTAAAAAATAAATTTTATATTTCAATTTTTCTTAGCAATATTTATTTTATTTGATATTTATTTAAATAATTTTAAATACAGCATTTTTAATATAAAATTTAATTTTAATGTCAATATATTTATTATAAAATTGATTTATATGCTAAAATCAGCTTTATAATAAATTATTCTTTATTTTCAAATTAAATCTGTTTTATAATGTCCTGCATTAAGTAAATTTAAAAAATGGCAAATAATTGATAATTTTAAAACTTATCATCAAATTTTTTTTATGATATTCTACTTATAACTGCATTATTAGCAAAAATATATCCTGTATTCTGAAGAAAACTGATACAAGTCATGATTGCATGATGTTGCAATAATGCAAAATAAAAGCAATAATTATTTTGAATTAAGTAATTTTCCTGAATAATAAGTTTGTTGATAATCTGAATTTAATATTTCTCTGCTGATATGAAGTATTAAATATCTGTATAATCTGTTTTTGTGTTCTTGTAAAATCACAAAAAAACAAAAACTGATCTGTTTTTGACTTGTTATTTTTCTTGAAAAAAATGTGATGTGGGTCAATATCTCATCTTTATGCTATATGAATCATGAATAAAAATCAGCAAAAAACTTTGGAACACTAATAAACTTTAGAATAATAACTGAAATGTTAAATGCTTGTATAAATAATTAAATATAACGAGGCTGAGGAGGACAATAATTTACTGAAAATGTTATCGAGTCTGTAGGAATGTATTATACAAAAATATATTAAATGATTATTACTACTGTATTTATAGAACTGATATTAATAAAACTAATTCAGAAGATAAACAGAGAACGAATGAATTTAATAATGGCATGATTTTTGCAATAAGAAACATCTTCAGTTTCAAAAGTAAACAGGCCTTAAAGATTTTTGCATGCTATATTAAAGAGAATATTCTTGATTCCTTTATTGTGTAAATAAATATTCTATGTACAATATTCTATTATTAATATATATTATTTGTTTCAAATTTTATATTTTAAAAGATTCCTTACAATCAAAAATTTTTCAACGATTGAAAGCAAACTTAGTTTCATTCATCTTAATCAAGATTTTACTGTCATTCTTTTCCCCATTTATCAAAGCTATGGCTAAAAATTATTTCATTATTACTATATTTTTTAACTGTAATAACTTTTCTAAAAAGTTAAAAATATTGCTAATATTATAGATCAGGAGTCTCCTAAATGATCAATATCAACTCCCAATAGAATCTAAGGGAGAGAGAAACATTCAAGGATTTATTATATGTTGTTACTTATATTCATATATTTCAGGCTACATCTAGAAACAGAAGAAACAGTGATGGTTTTACTATTAAAATATGATATATCTACAGTTTTTATTGAGAAAAATATAGTTATTTTTGAAAGACTTAAAAATTATTGTTTTAATAATATTTAAAATATTTATTGATCTATTATATTTCCCCAGAACTTTGCCATTGCATTGTTTTCTATTATATTGTTATACTATGAGATATATTAAGAATATATTAATTTATTTTTAATATATATTATTTTTATATAGGAATTCAGGAAAATATGTAATAAATTAAAACAAGTTAAATATTTAAAATATAATATTTTGAAATATTTTAGTTATAAATAATATATATAGTATATCAAATTAGATCTCTCTTTAGAGCTTCATTAAATGTTTCCTAACATTTTTTAATATAAATTAAGAAATACAAGCTCTTCATTATGATTAAATTCTGATAATGCCCTTAGAATATATAATTACAGTATTCTTTTATTAAATGATTGGGGTCAATGAAGTATAAAGGATTTTGACAAGGGGTTGCAACATCAGAAAGTTTGAGGGAACATCTGCTATAGATTGTTTTTAGTATGTTTGTCAATTTTTTCTATCAAAGAATATCTATGCATTCTTTAGTTTTTCAAAAAGTAGTTGATCAGTATTATGTTCCAGTTTGACAAAACTGCAACAATTTGATTTCACATTGTTACAAAACAGAAATAAAATTTATTGCAATATTTGCAAAAATTTTATTTAGATTTTTATTAAAGTCTTTACCAGTAATCACTAAATATTACTACTGTTCCCCAGAATATGTCCTAATTATACATACACTTCTCATTTATCTCAAGAGTGATTTAATTTTATTATTTACATGATAATGCCAATGTTATTTTTGAATTTTATTTCAACAGAATATTTTAGCTTTTAGAATTTTGTTATACCTTATTCTGAGTTTTATTTATTTTCTTAATCAAATCTTGATGCACTCTCTGTGAAAAACTATCAATTCATAAATTACATATAAAAGTATTTTATGTAAACAATACATATTTAATCACCTCAATAGTAATTCAATATTCTATATTCTTAATCAAATGCATTGTTTATGAACTATTTAAAAATTATGTATCTATAATGCCTCAAGTTTTTCAACATAAAATAGATTTTGTAAGGGGGCTATATAACAAGTATAATAAGAATATATTTTACTGATGTATTGCTTAATCTTAATCTAGATCTTGCCTTTATTAATACATATTTTTAAAAAAATGTCAGAGAACCTGATAATTTATAGAAGCAGAAATATCTCTAATCAGATTGAGTATATTCTAGTGAAAAATAGAAACAGGAGAAATGTGAGAGACTGAAAAGTTATACCAAAAGAAACCTTTGTTAGGCAACAGACTGTTTATAATGGATTATATTAGTCAAAAGAGAAAGATAAAATATTAAAAAAAAGAAAAAAAGATTAAAGTATAGCATTTAAAGGGGAGATAAAGAAGAAGAATTTAAAAGTGAATGAGCAAAGAACATTCATTATAATTCAAAAACCAAGTACTACAGCAAAGATAAAACACAGTTTTTAATATGGTATAACTGTGTTATCTTTGCTGTAGTGCTTGGTTTTTGAATTGTAGCTGATTAAAAGCAAAGTATTTAGTATATTCTTTATTGTACATTCATTACAGTAGAGAGAGGGGCAAATGGAAAGTGAAATAAAATAAAGGAATAATTACTAAATGCAGAAACAAACAAAAAAAGGATACTTGATAGTGGAAAGAGTTACAAGAAGTTTTACATAAAAGATGTACGGAACCTTTACATCTTTTATGTAAAACCACCACATTGGACTTGTATCAATACAAACAAGATATCTTTACTTGGGTTGCCAAATGAAAATTTTACAGATTTCTTTTTATATTAATAATACATTTAATATTCTCTTTATTTACACAATATAATCTTTTGAATAATTGAATTTATATAAATAATATATTTAAAATTGCATAATATTGGTAACTTGTTATGTAAATGGGATAATGGTATAAAATTACAATCAGAAAATGCATTCTTGTTTAAGCATGCTTCTTTGATTTTTGTTAAATGAAAGTTAGACATCTTTTTTATTGCTTTATGTTCTTCCATGAAGTGTTATAAGTGAACTATATTGTGTTATAGTTGAACTATTGATATATTTTTTAGTTTTTTTCAGGATCTATATATTGTTATAAGAAATACAAAAAGTTTTAAGTTCACTTAGTGTTTATTTAATTCTTTACAATGACTGAAGCTTATTTAATTGCATTTTTTTGTCTATTTTTGGGAGCTTGGTGGTGATATATTACTGCATTTTGGTTAGGAGAGATTATTATTTTTAACTTTTTAGAATTATGCAATGACAATAATAACTAAGGCATAGCTCAAGTGTAAGGATCATCATAAAAGTAAGTTCTTTTTAGGAATGGAAGTGATCTGGAAGCAAGGACTCTAGGTAGAAATATAGCAAGTGAAAACAAAAGCAAAAAGAATTTTGAGAGAAGCAAAAGAAGAGGCCATTCATAATTGATACAAAAATTTGGGCACAAGAGAAGTTGGTAAAAATTTACAGAATAGCTGGAGAAAAGGATAGGATATACAGAATATAAAAGGGATTAAAGGAATAGATGGTAAATTATATTAAATGCAAGGAGTATTTTTAAATATTTCTAAATATTGAAAATGAAAGAGTAGAATTTATAGAAGCTATGAAAGTTGGCAATAGAGAGAGAGCTGAGATGATAGAAAGAGAAAACTGAGAAAGCCATTAAGACTATGAAAAATAAAAAAGGAACTAAATCAACCAGCTTTTTAGTTAAACTGTTGATATCACTGAATGATGTCAGAGTGGATTGAGTGTAAGGTAAAAATACTGGATGAGTGAAAGAAGGCAATTATTCCTAATTTTTTTTTTATAAGTCTAAGGATGATATACTAGAATGTGAAAAAATTGGGACATTAAATTAATGTAGCACATGATAAAGATATGTGAAAAAATACTTAACAATCATCTAAGATGATAAAGATAATAACAATAAATGATGAACAGTTTAGCTTTATGAAAAGCAAGGGAACAACAGATGCTATTTTTATTATTAGACAATTACAGGAAAAGAAGTTTGAAAGAAATAATAAAATGTATTGTACATTTGTGAATTTAAAGCATTTGATAGAATGTCAAGGGATTTGTTGTACTGGTGTCTTAGGAAAAGATATGTTACAGAAAAGTTAGATTGGTGGAGGATATATACTTAACAACTAATATGCTGGTGATTATTTTGTAGGGAGAGAGACATCTGTGTTTGAGATAAAGATGGGAATGTCTCAAAGATAAACATTCAGCACCCTTCTTGTTTGCAGTTGTAGTTGCCATTCTGAATGAAAACATTAAGGATGATGGACTATGAAAATTATTTTATGTTGATGACTTAGTCATTTTGTCAGAGTCAAAATTTTCAACAAAGGATCTAGGAATGATAAGAAAAATCAGAAAAGGACAAGCTGAAAGTTAATGCAGGTAGACAAAAATAATGTTTTCCAGTAAATAAGATGGTAAATAACTACAGATGATGGAAAGAAGAAATATAGGGTTTAGTCAAGTAGATAAAGTTAAATATTTTGGATCTGTGTAGTGGATTAGATGTGTGAGAGAGAGAGAGAGTAAAGACTGATTGGAAAAAGTGGGGAGGAGATTTTTGGAGTTGTCTGCGATAAAAAAAAATGCTCTTTCAGTTTAAAATATAAATTTATAAGAACATATAAGATTAATAATAATATATGATACAGAAATGTGGGATTTAAGAAAAAAAGAAAAGAGAAATTTAAAAGAATAGAAATGAGAGTGCTTAGATAAATTTTGAGTATATCATTAAGAGAAAGAATGAAATATGACAAAATTAGAAGAGAGCAAATGTGTTCATGATCAGTGAGAAAATCAGAATCAAAGATGTATGACATATTGCATAAAACCAATACTGTGACAGTGAAGACAGCATGAAACAATAAGAGGAAGGTGATTAAAGAGAAAAGACAGAAGCTGAGATGAAGAGAGAGAGAGAGAGAGAGAGTTTGGAAGAATTCAGAAGAAAAAGGGATTAAAGGAGAAGAATGCTGAAGATAGAACAAAACGGATATGACTTATCAGAGCAGCTGACTTGGGATGCATATAATGTTAGGATAAAGTGGAGAAGAAGAAAAAGATAAAAAATAGAAGAAAGATAAAAAATGATTATCTATAATATTTTATTTTGTTAAATCATTGTTTGATAGCATTATTTATGCATATATTAACACAAATAGTTGAAAATCATCTTTATTAATGATCTTTGAACTTCTAATAATAAAGCATGATTGATAATGATAATATGAGTAAACATTTCAAAAACTACTGATATTTTGAAATAAATTATCACTACAAATCTCTTTAGAATAATGCATAAAATATTTTTGAAACTGGAATTAAAGACTCTTATACTGATGCTATTTTAACATTATATGATTAAAACAAATTTCTTATGAAATCATAGAATAAATAGAACAACAACACAAAACATAAGAATGTGAGGACAGATTAATTTTCAATCTTATAATAATAATCCCAATAATCCTTTTTGTTTCATTCTATTCTAATATAGAATAAAAAGTATAAATTAGATTTGTTTACCTGATGTCTATCAGTAAAATAATTCATATAAACTCATAATATATTACTAAATCTACTGGAAAATAAAGCTTGTTGAAAAAGATATAAGAATTTGCTGGTAAAATCTGAACTATTAGTTAAATCTATAGAACAGCTGTTCTATAGATTTTGTATAGCATGTAGTAGCCATGTACTGACGAGGGACTGAAATGAAAATCTGAAAACGTTATACAGAAAATAAAAAGTTGCTTGCTTATAGTGTTTAGTTTTGTTGGATTTGAGATAAAAGCAAGTTGTACCTTGAAACTTATATAATGAATTTAATTGTGAATAGATCTTAAATGCATAAACAAAACAATTGAACAAGCATAAAAACAATAATAATGAAAGAATTAATGATAAAAAATAAATATTTAAAGATAATATATTGAGTAAAATAAAATACAAGTTCAAACTAATGATTTTTGTAAACAAGTGTAAAAATCATTATTTGTAAATGTAAACATTGCTATTCAAATATTTTCAGGCAGTATTTCATGTAAATTTTAACCAATTTGAGTGAAATTCACATATGTTATTAGAAGACTCTGAGGAGCTAAGATTATTAAAAATTAATATTGCATCACATCTATAAAGATAGCTTTATATCAAAAGTGATAAATCATACAAATATTATTATCTCATCTGAATTAAATTTACATATATTATTGAAGCACATTAAAGATTCAGCTGTGTTAAAAAAATGAATCAAAATCAGTTCATTATTATTGACATAATAATGATTTGAATTTAATAACTTTTAATTTTCAAAAAGATATATAATCAAATATTGGACAGGATCATGTGATCAATTCATTAATCTTAATTTATTAGTCTTAAATTATAAATTTAAATTATAATACAAAACATACTGTGTGTTGTATTTGTATTATAAATATAAACTGAATTTATAAATATTCAAAATATATTCTAACCTATTGATACTTTCAATTCCCACAACCGAAGAATTGTTAAGTTGGAGCATACTGCTAGCTGGAAGTTCATGACTAGAAGTGGAAGTAGCATCTGATTTCTTTCTAAAAAAACAAATTAAATTTTAAATTATTAAAGTTTATACATATTTTTATTAAAATAATTCATTTTAAATAGTATATTTAAATATCATTGTTATTTATTGAAACATTTATACTTTAAATAAATAAAATGAAAATATCCTAAGTAAGTAAAAGTAAACAGCTTTTGTTTTAAAGCTGTGTACTTTTTAACTATTATTTTAAAGTTATCTCAACTTAAAAATAAAGGCTGACTACTAAGTCTCTAGTTTTATTCAAAATACAAATATCTCTCTCTGTTTGTAAAGAGAAAAAGTTAAAAGTCTGTGTTTTATAAATTACTAGTTAAAATCTATACATCACAATTTGCAATACATGTTTAATACTAACAATTTATAGTCAAAAGAACTAGTATCAATTGGTGAATTTTATTTTAAATCAAATTATGGAGAATTGGAAGATATAGACTATCAAAATTTATAAACACATTGTTGAAATGATAAATTATGACAATTAAAAAACCTCAAAAAATTTTAAAATTTTAAAACATAGAATGTCTCAAGTTACATAGAGGGATTGTTCCAAGAAACTCTATATAAAGCAAAGCATACTTATGTCATTATGCAGTAATATAAAAAGGCAGTAACATTAAAAATAGTTATATTAAAGAATAAGCACACAAGTTACATGGTAAAGCAGTCCCTTATCATCTTGGAGAATCTGAATTCAATTTAGAGTCCCATACTTCCAGTTTTCCTATATAGTGGATTAGATGTATGAGAGAGAATTGAAAATGATGAAGGGAAGGGAGGGGTAATTGATTTATAATGATAAATGAGGTAGAGAGGGAATCTTGCAAATTGTGACATTTTTAATTTTATATTTCTTTGATTAAATTTTTTTTATTATAAAATTTAATGTTTATGCATAATTTTTCAGAAAATAATGATTGTAATGTAATATATTTGGAGATGATTTTTTTTTATAAAATGTAAGATATATATATGTAGTTTCAAAACATTTATATCCAATTGTTTAAAGATTTATTTAGAAGTTAAAGAATAAGTTTAACAAAATACCAGTGTAAAGTAATTCTTATTTTATACTATTTATATATTCTTTTATTTTACATAAAATAAAAAAAAACTTTTAAATGGTAAGAGAGGGATTTTCAAATTTGTGACATCACAATCAGGGTGTAAAGCTTTGTGTGACAAAAAATAAAAGGGAGGGAAGCTCTCCCATCATTTTTCACTAATATCATCAGAAACTGATATATCTGTCATCCCTTTTCTGAATCATATATTTCAATTTTTTTTTAATAAATATTATATTGCTAATAAATCAATATGAAATATTTTTTAATTACATATTCTTAATCATCTATTTAAAAATAAGTATTGTAGATTTTCAAAACAAAAACGGATTCAATATTAACTATATAATTGTTATATAGTTATTTAATTATTAATAATTAGATTTAAAAATACTGTACAGTTATCATCTTTTTATGTAATATTATTTTGTCAATTTAAAAATTTAAGTTCAAAAGTAACATCTTGAATTTGTTGTTACTGTTTTTTTTCTTATTTAGTTACTAAAAATATATATTATTTGGTGCCAAAATCTCTAACAAAGCAATAATACAGTTTAACATGCGATTCAAATGTGTTCTAAATATATATGATTACAATTAATCATTCTGAAAGTATTAACTATCAGTCATTTAAAATTTATTCTTCTATAAAATAAATTACAGACATAAAATGAACTAATAAGGTACTAAAATAATATATAAAATAAAAAATAATCATAATATAATATTGTTCCTAATATTATTCAGTTAAATGCATTATTTAAAAAATTGTTTGAATTTAAAAAGATTAAAATTTTCAATTAAATTATTACAAAATATATTAATTTGCAATTTTATTAGATCATAAAAATAATATAATTATTTTTTATAAATATTCTAGTGTAGTTTTTAATAAGTTTAGTAAATCAAAAATAAACAGCAAGAAACTACTGTATACACAACAGAGACTTTCCCAAAATACAGATTAAAAATATTCATCACCACCTTTCTTATTTCTAAGGAACTTATTTAAAAAAAAATAAAGCTTATTTATTTTATATCATCTGAAGAATTAATTAATGTTTTCAACATTTTCAAAATAATTCATTATGATTTTTAACATTTGTACTTAAAAATTTGAATTAGCTTTATTATAATATATAAAGACTGTACTGTATATTTGAATATTTCTGGATTTGCATTTTTCACACATTTTAAATATAAATGAATTGCAAAAATTATTTTTTTAATAATTTCTTTACTTTTAATAATATACGAGTAATAATCATGAATCTTTATTCTGGCAACAATAAAATATATTTAAAAACTGTATGATAATGATGGGACTTTATTTTCAGATCATGAATGTTCTCTTATATTAATATGAAATTTTTTATTTTCTACATTCAAAAATCAAACTAATACTACAGAAAAACTATATTAAAATACTGAATATTTTAAATGCCATTTTTATTCTTAATACTTCGTATCTGTTTATATTAGGTAAATATTTCTCTAGGTGAAGAGGGATAGTGCTTCGTTGAAAAAATACTAATTTTTGTAAAGTGTAATAACTAATCTTAAGTTTATAAATAACATATGAGTATTTTCAGACTTTTGTTGATATTGTCGATCTTCATCCAACAACGCAAAATTTAAATTTAAGCCCTGTTATATTTTTAACTTATGTTTGTGGTTTATTAAAAAAAACCATCGTAAATAGTATATATATATATTAATTTTGTAGGATAACATTTACTTAAAATTTTTATTTTTCAAACTATTTCTTAATGACGTTTTAGTATCGTCGGTGACAGTAGTATCTTGGTGCTTATACTCAAGAAAAATTATGCTTAATCTAATTATTGAAGTTAAAAGAAAATTATTCCTTTCGTATTACAAAAAAACATGTTTTTTAGTAATAAAAACTATATTTTTATTACCGAATATATATTTTTATATTCAGTAATAAAAACTAAAAATCGTATTTTTAAACGAAATATAAAATATAAATCTTACGACAGAAAATATAATCCTGGCTAATAAAATTCTTTCAAAATGTGTTTTCTAAATGTTGAAAATGCATATAACAACTTTAAAAATTTTTAACATACCGGTATTTTATAAAATAATTTATATGTATTTTCTTTTTTCTTGTTGCACAATATTATTGTTTTCAAATTTCTTGCGATTTCTATTCTTTATTTGGAAAATAAAATACGAGAGGAAATTTAAACACAGTATATTGTATATATGAGTATATATTCGAAAAATGCAAACGGATTAAAAAAAATAAAATAAATTTTTATAATTTATTTCTTACGTAATAAATTAAAACTTAAATGAAATAAAATTGATCGGAAAGTTACTAACTACTCATAATTATAATAATCTTTAAAATTATTTTATTTTTTTTATTAACATATAGTAGGATAGGATAAAAGACCCGGTCGGGTAAGAGTATTAAATAGCAATATTTTTGGGTGATTAGTGGATGATAAATTCTAGCATGAAATGTGATCGTATGATGGTAGTGAATGTGTTGTATACATATTTTGTGTGAGCTCCGAATAATGCCACATTCGGTATGATGTAAAATAAACTTTTGAGCCATCTGTTGTTGTTATCATTATTTAAGAAACAATATCAAACTCTCTTAGTGATATTTAGAAATTATTATTTTGCCTGAAAAATCATTGAGTAGAGTATGAATATAGTTAGGTTTTTCACTATCTCCATTCCCTCAGTAAGGAGCACTATTCAGTTACCAAATATAATGATACTGTGGAGTAAGATTACGCTGCTAATGATGGGGCAAAATATGCAATGTATACTCATATCCTACTGTAACTAAAAGCTGAACGAAGTACAAATTAATTATAAAACGTTCGTTTTAAATCATAATTGGTTAATTCTATATTTTTAAAGTTATTTTAAAAAATATAGAATTAACCGGAAAATTTATTTTAAAAAAGTACAGGAATACCTCACTTAATACGGTTAATTGGTTCCTCTAAAATACCGTATTAAATGAATCCGCACTGAGTGAAACATTATTCCTATAGGAAAATAAGTA
>WUQG02404282.1:0-17096 GCA_011317285.2 Androctonus mauritanicus | reverse complement strand
GTCCACAGACAGACAGACAACAGGTCCATTGTGATCTGTCTGCCTAAACAGGTGCATATTAAGCACCTGTCTGTGTCACTATTAAGCACCTAGACAGATCTGTCTCTCTGTCCATTATTAAGCACCTGTGGTTAATATTGGATAATCCGGATCTGATTACACATCCTCATTGTCCGCCATTTTTAAATAGTTGCAAATAAAGAATTAATTAATGTATTATTGAGATTGTATTCAATGACGTTGTCATCATGCCAACTTTCATAAAAATGTAATGAATAGCTTAGGATATATTAAGAGAGTATCTTAAGAGATTCATCATTGAACCTCTAAGATACTCTCTTAATATATCCTAAGCTATTGGAAGGTTCATCATTGAATCTCTGAGATACTCGAACGTTCGCCATTTTAAACGTTGCAGCTAGAGAATTAATTGATGCAGCGTCAGATGACGTTTAAAGACCACTAAATTTCATGAAAATATAATAGGCCTACTGCAAAAGTCATTATTATTACTATTTTTTTGCATATTTTTACGCCCCCTGCAAAAGTTATTAATAGTGGACACACAGACAGACAAACAGACAGAAAGGTGATTTTATATGCTTCTTTCTTCTTCGGAAAATAGGCTAAAAAACAATAGTCGTTAACCAAATAGCCATTTCAAAATTTTAACAAATATAGTATGAGCCTAAACTCGATTATCCAGACTGGTAGAAGGAAGGTTATGTAAGAAGAGTTGAAAAATACGGATAATTCAAAATTTTGTTTATCACATTATATATATGTATATGGAAAAACAATTTATTCTAACAGCTGTGCATATTTATATATTATAACAACAATTTATTCTTTATTATAATAATAGTTTATTCTAGTTTTATGACTTTTGTTTTTTTTCAAGAACTTACAAGATTTTTGATTTAGAAAAATCTCGTATTATTCAAATTAAAGAAAACAAAAAATAAAATAAAATCATGTTTTAGATAATATGCAAACCAGATAATCGAGAGTATAACTATGTCTTAATTTCTTAATATATCTACTTCGCTTATTTTTGGATGTACTAGTTTTTTTTTTTTTTGAGTAAATATATCGTTTAATAACAATTATTAAATGCAGTTGTTGAAATTAAGAAAAAAAATCATAAAAAAAAAAATAAGAAATGCACTTCCAATTACAATTCGCATTTTTACGTTAAAGAAATTTAGATTTTTATGCTCCTCTCCATAATTTTAAGATATTTTGCAAGCGAACGGATGAAAACGGAGGAAATTTTTATATTATTTTAAATATTAAAATAATAAAAATTATCCAAATTTTAAAACCGAATCAGATTTCGAAACGAATTAATTTTCCTTAACTATTTTCGTCGAGTTTAGAAATTATTATAATGCAAATAAAATAACTGGCTTTTTTATTGTATCATAATACAATAATTTTTCGTGATTTCGCAAGAAAAAAAAAACCTAAATTTCTTTCACGAGTATTACACTTCTATTAAAAATAATAAAAATATTACGAATTTTAAAATATAAATTGCATTTCGTAATCTAATGATTTTCCTTAAATTCACCAGACGACATTTAAGAATTCTTAGTAAGTAAAATTATTAAAAAATTCGCGAGTAAAATGCATTTGCTGGTTAACATTAAAAAGTATTTGTATACGAAGAGGAAGTTTGTAATTTTTTAAAAGTTTTTTTACGCCATTATGATTATCGTGAAGAAAAAATCATCTCCTAACAGTGAGAATTAAACTTAAAATAATTCTTACTGTTAAGTAGGTAGATAACATGGTGAATATCGGAGTAAACGTTAATGAATGATTCTTTCCCTATTAAATAGGTAGAAAATATTTTTTCATATTAAAGTCTGCTTGTATGAGTGATTTTCTCTCTACTAAGTAGATAGAAAGCATCATACCATGTTAAAGATTCCTTGTAAGAACGATTTTCTTCTTATTAAGTAGGTAAAAAGCATCTGCAATGCTAGAGCAGTTTTAATGATTCCCTCTCTCCCTATTAAGTGGAAAGCAGCATGCAATCTTAGAGTCAGCGTTAATGAAGGATTCTTTCCTTATAATTAGATAGAAAGCATCCTGTAATGTTAAAGTTATTCTTAAAGAGTGATTCCTTCTCTCTGTTAAGCAGGTAGAATATTAAAATCAGCCTTAATGAATAATTCTCTCTCTATTAAGTTAAGTAGACAGAAAGTAACGTACTTTAACGTCAGCTTTAATGAATGATTTTTCTTCCTAATCTAGTCATAAAGCGTCATGTCATGCTAAAATCAGTTAAAATTTACAGAATTATCAAAAAACATCCTGTTTACGGAATAGTTTTCTGATGTGAAAGATGCAAATGTAAAAAAAAAAAGAGTTAGACATCAATGAAAATGTTAATTAAACAACACTAAAAATGTGTTGACCCTGTTATATAATATCTTATTTATAATTTCCTAGTGGGAAATTTGCCAGGTAAATTTTATGGTTACATAAACTTAATGTATTATTTTAAAAAAATATATATATTTTGATAATACATTTAATTTGCAATAATCATAAAATTTAGCTGACGTGTGTACGACTGAATTTTAGTTATCAGCAGTTAAGTAGTAAATACAATTAATACTATTATGCAATATTGAATTAATCGAATGAAAAAGTGAGTAAAATTTTTATTATTGTTTTTTCTTTTTTTAATGGAATGAAAATATTCCATTAAAACATGGGGAAAAAGTTATTATTTTCTCCATTATTTGTTCGATTAAAAATTTAATTAGATTAAAAAAGGGAATTTTTCCGAATTTGCAATGAAAAAGTTTCAGGGTCATTCATGTACATTAAAATTGCAATAAATTTTAAGTGCTAGTAGTTGATACATCTAACGAATAAGGAGGAAAAACACTAGCAGTTTCAAGTAAATTTTAGATTTATTTCGAAATGCCAATAATATTTATGAATAAAGTAATTATATATTGAATGTAATTGTCTTAGTTTTCGTAAAATTTCGTTGATTTTCTGTATTCTTACTTATTTTAAAATATATATATGTATGTTTAAATGTTCTAGCGCAAATTTTTGTTTAATCTTCACCCTAGAGAAAGTTTTTTTCGCTTTAGTAATAATAAAAATTATATATATTTTCTTAAGTATTGTATTGTATTAAATCAAAATTTATTTTAAAGATTTCAAACATAATAATATATAAATTTAAAACAATAATAATAATAATTTGTTAAAATAAAAATAAAAATGCTATAAGTAATTTACAAAATTTATGCGAATTGTATATCGTAAATTTAAAGTTACAAGGAAAAGCAATAACAAAAATTTAAAGTTTATACTGTTGTTATGCATCTTTACGGCCGTTCTTTTATTAGAAACAAACTTTCAAATGGCTATAATATATTCGTACAGAATTTTTTAAATTTCGAATTCCTTCATTTTTTTTTTTTTTTTTATTGGAAACAAGTGGAATGTTCGAAATTAATACTTCCTTTACGTAAGATAAAAAGCAATCGTATTATAAAACTTGAATAACTTATTCTTGAGATTTTTTTACGGATGCTCTGACACCTGACAGACAGAATAAGAAGTCAATTTTTATAAAATATATCTAAAATTATTTTCAAATAACCATAATGCCATTCATGTGTGACAAATAGTTTCAAAAAAAATAAACGTTATAACGTTTGGTACTACTACTACTATTCTCGTTTCGTATGATCGTTAAGTTGTAAAGTTTGCATTTAGCACCCTCAAAATTAATAGGCATATACTTTGCATAATAAAAAATGTCCCACTAAAACTTCAGTGTTATATAATGTTTAATTCTTGAGATATCGAATGACTGTTTGTACATAAAAAGTAAATATACGGGACTCTCTATCTATGCACATACCTCTTACGTAAGTTTTGTTCGTAACTCAGATACTGTTGTTATTTGGCTCCCAAAACTATTGAAATAACTTTATATACCGTGTTTTGTAATATATTTCACAATTGTATTAATTAGAAGGTTCTCATTTCATAAATTTGAACAAAAAGTTCCGATCATAAAGTGAGAGTTTTTTTGGCGTAATCGGCGCCGCCATCTTGAAGTGCAACTGTACTTCAAGATGGCGGCGCCGATTAACTGAGTAACTGAGTATTAGGATAACTAATTGTATAACTTTACATAATATTGGTTGCTAAAGCATTCTGCTATTATATTGTTTAAAATTATCGAAGAGTTTTAGAAATTCCGTGAAATTTGCAAATTAAATTTCACCTTCGTAAGTACGAATGTTCTAACTAGAGGAGCGCGTGTACTCATAGAATATACTTTTTTTTTAATAAAAATAAGAAGTTCTGGAAAGAACTACAAATAATCCTCAATTTACGACGCTTCAAAATTACGAAGTTTGTATCTTTATAGATTTTGTTACTGTTACATGCATTTACATGAATTTCTGCGCATTTCTAGAAGATTTTGTAAATAGAACAAAAGGAACCACCTGAATGTGTAATTTTTGTATTTCTATAGTAATTTTATCTCGAATTACGAAGTTTTGAGTTAATATGGCGGAACCTAATCCATGTGTATATCGAGAATTACCTGTATTCGGTTTTTTCAGAACGTGCCCTTTAGTTTGGAATGGTTGAAAGTTACACGATTAAATATATGTCAACAAAGTCAACTTCAGTAACATAAACTAAACGTTAAATACCATTAAAAGCTATTAGAGAGTCCATAGTTATTATAGGAGAAATCTCATAACAACTGTGTCCAGTTTTGCCCTTTTTTAAACAGGCAAAACTGGACATAGTTTCTAAGATATCGAATCGAATTTAAAGTAAGATCCTATTCGATATGTTAGAAACTAATCGTAATCGATCTCGTAATCGAATCTAAAGTAAGATTAATATACTCTGCATAGTACAGTGTGTACATAAATGAATATCCCAACTTTGCAGTTTATTGAAAGAAAACAAAACAAAGTACAACCTTGTTGTTCATCGGAAATCAAAAATAACAGTTGAAAATTTAAATTCGACACAGGTATAAGTGTTCAATGTGATCCCCCTTCAGTAACACGAACGATATCAAGGCGGTACGATAACTCATCCCACAATCTTGTCAGCATGTCTGGTGACCATAGGTTTGGTTGTTGCCACAGTTAGAAAAGGAATCGGGTGATTTCATTCTTCAGCAGGATGGCACACCACCCCATTGGCACTTAGTTGTTCGTGAGTTTTTAAATGATAAATTGCCACACCAGTGGATTGGTTGCTCTTCATCAATGGCTGCCTCCTCACAGCCCTGACATTTTTCTGGGGCTACATCAAACATCAGGTGTTTGTTCTGCCGCTACCAAATGACGTTGACGAACTTAAGACACGCATATCTGCAGCCTTTCAAACCGTCACACCAGACATGCTGACAAGAGTGTGGGATGAGTTATCGTATCGCTTCGATATCGTTCGTGTTACTGAAGAGGTTCACATTGAACACTTATAACTGTGTCGAATTTAAACTTTCAACTGTTATTTTTCTGATGAACAACAAGATTGTTTTGTTTTCTTTTAATAAACCTGCAAAATTGGGATATTCATTTATGTACACGCCGTATATTAATACTCTGCAGAGTATATTAATCTTACTTTAGATTCGATTTTAATAGCCCGACCACCATGCTAAAATTCATAAAATTCGACCAAATAGTTCAAAAATTATTAGAAAGAAACTTTTAAAAGTTTAAACGTCCACCATTTTTGAACGATTATAGATAGAGTTAATTGATATATTATCGATATCATCTTTAAATTTAGCGAGATATATTTACTTTTGCCAAATTTCGTAAAAATCCAATTAAATAATTCAGGTGACGTAAGAAGAAAATATCTCGGAAATTCGAACATCTGTCATTTTTTTTTTTTTTTTTTAATGGACGACAGCTGGAGGATTAAACGATGCGAACTTACTTTAAATGTCAGAATATCATTACTAAATTTAATATAATTATATTAATTAGTTTAAAAGTTATCAATGGAAGACAGATGCATAATTTTTTCATAAGGTTACACTTTCCTTCGGAAAGTAGGCTAATAAATAACGTTTTAGAAACCGAAAGACCAAAAACAGCAAGCTTTACCACATGTTTTATTTATATAGCGTAAATATAAAATAAACTTGAAAGTCTAGTGAGTTTCCTCTCTCCCAAGTAACTAACAAACAAACAAAAATAAGGCAGTAGTTTCATGAAAAAATGCAGATTGTTCCAATTTAGAAAGCTATTTTTTTTTTTTTTAATGTAAACTAGTAAATTATTATACCATTTTTTTTCTTTATTTCCTAGATTTATCTCTGAAAATATTGAGTTAGATTATTGAAAAAAATAAATTTAATTGCCTAAAAGTAGTTTTGCCTAGGGTCCGAATGCGTGGAAGACGGACACAGGGCGTTTAAATATATACATTTTCTAAAATTACTTTTTTTTTTTTTTAAATAAATTCGTAAAAAAAAAAATTTAAATTACGTAGACACGTTTCGGAATGTATATCCCGCGGCGTCTATTTTTCTGAATGTCGAAATAAATAATAGGTTTTTCCCGTAGCGTTCACCAAACCGACTTTCCTATCAAACAAGACTTTCGCCAATAGCTATGATGTCATCTCATTTACTGGTTGACTATTTAAATATTCTCTCGTCACACATGACGTCAACTCGCTACAATACCCAATTAAATTCATCAAATTGAAACTCCGTAAAAACGGAATAAGAAAAACTCGTGTGTACGAATCTAAAACTTCTTCCTCTATGTCGTAACGTCACTGTCACCAACAAATTATTATTATTATTATTTGTACATTTCCTGCGCCATCTTCTTCACCGGTTGGCAATGACCCAAATGATTATGTATATTAAAGAATTCTTAATCCACTTTATACATACGTTAATTCAATCTTGAGAATTACACGTTTCTGCAGAACGTTATAATTCTCCAGATTTTTTTTTTATCTGGAGAAAAAATCGGCCGACAGGTAATTGCTAAACTGCAGGGTGTATTAAGTGCTGTTTTTTTTCTCTCTCTCTCTTAAAATATTTTCGTTTAAATTATTAGCCAAGACGGAAGTTTCTCAACTGGACACGTAGTGCGATAAACAACGCGGAGGACGATAAATTTTCGATTAGTTGCAGAAATAACCTCTGGAATTATGTTATTCTCTCTCTTATAACTCCGATACGAAACTAGACGAACTGATAACCACTACGAGAAAAAATTGATTCGGAGATAAACTTTCAGAAAAGGTTAGATTACGATTTTATTACTGCCGATTTCTCAGGGTCATCCGCCGCGCTACAGGAAAAAAAAATTATATATATATATATACTGTATATCTATATCTATATATATGATCGAACTATAACTTTAAAATTAAAACCAATTGGGTCATCTGATATTTAAGTGACCTGTGTAGTGCGTTTTCTATTTCTGTACAGATCGTGCTATTTTTTTCTTTTTTTCATGCACTTACCCCGATTCGAATATAAAATATCCTATCTTACGGATGTGGAACAAACGAGGAAATTACTTAGAAAAAGAAAAAAAAAAATAAAAAATAAAAATAAAAATTACCCGAGGGGAATGACTTAGTTTACATACAACAGGCAGTATGGTGGAGTCGGTCGGAAATCGTCGCCCAAAGCCTAGTAGCTGTTGTTAAAATTGGATTTATATGATAAGTTTTCGACGCCGACCAGAATGGGAAAAAGGGATTTTAAGAGACTTCCCAGGTGATTTTTTTAATAACTTGTATAGTTAGTATATAAATCGATTATTACGTTTTATAGCGATTAATTTAATTAAGGTAATTAATGCTTAATCGCGCTTATAAAGAATTTTTTTTTTTTTTTTTAATTTCTGAAAGAAAAAACATTTCTTCCAAGTTTTAAATGCGTTACATAAACGAATGTTTTGTTAATAATTGTAGCTGTGTATATTTTTTAAAAAATCTGGCTTGGTGGCTGCTATTAAGCCAACCCGGATATTTTAAAACATTTATTTTTTTTGCTCTTAAACGGCTATTAGGTAGCAAAATAGCTATTATTCTTGATTATATTTAATTACCGTATCGCGTTATGTTTTCCTAACACACTTTCCTTCCTCCTCTACTCGCGATATACAAATATAGTATAAATTAATTGTTTATGTACGTAACACACCAACAACTATGCTTCAGTTTCCGAGCGTAAATTCTACTCTCATACAGTACGATTATTTTTTGGATTGAAATCGATTTTTGTATTATTATTTTTTTTTTTTGGCACCGATTTAGAATAATAAGCGATGGTGGGATGATTTATATCGAGTAATCGTATGACATTGGTCGATGTTAGTTTCGTAGATAACACGTAGCATTTATCTGGCAACACGTTATGTAATCTTGTTTTGGATTTTAAATGCGTGTCTGGGAAGTACGCTTGGCCGTGTTTCGTTTGGGGTCAGCGTCAGGGGGGGACGGTGCCTTGTGCACTTTCCCTCTACAGGAAAGAATTCGGTTGATTAACATTTGGATAGCGAGTGATCGGTATATGCAAACCTTCCAACGACGTACGTGTGTTACGACCATCTCCTGATTTCGGGGCGTTTCCTCAGCTGTTCCCTTCCTGATCATCCACGTGCTGCCCCCTGTCGCCGCGTGTGGTGAGAGTGGCGTGAATGTCTTGATATTATATGATTTTTTAAGACATGCTTTGGTATCTTGTATATATTATCAATAATTTGATCGATATTAATTTGATCGATAATTAATGATCATTAGGATCCATCAATATGTTACGTACCAAGCGCAGGCCTTTGACTAGGTGAGTTTTAGAATTATATATATATATATATATATTTTTAAATGATTTGGCAATTTAGAGCCAATTTTGAAAAATTGTTACGATGGAGTATGTGTACTGATAATATACTTGATTGATTTTGTTGTTAACGTTGGAAGGAGAACTACAGCTTCCTCGCTTAGCAGATATACTGAATACGATGCCACGATGATGTAAGCATTTATTGTGTTGTTTACCTGTTAGCTTTAGTTCTTTATAAACGTTAAATGCGAAAGATTCGTTATAAATTTATATAATTTTCTACTTAAAAGTTGTTTTGTTATATATATATATTAAGATTAATTAACTATATAGATAATATAATAATGTATTGCTTCTTTAAATTACGATAAGCGTTAATGAATGAATATAGAATGAATGAATTTTGATGATGGATCGAATGTTAGAATTATTTCTTATACATAAAATAATTTTAATTGCGTATATATATATTCTTTATGTATTTACTAAACTACCACATATGAAATTATTATGAACTTATTTTAAATTGCTGCTTTGATATTCTTTGTTTTGATACAAATTTATTTTTCGATATTTGTTTTTTTTTTCCTTTATATTATGTTTGTCTTTTGCTATTTACTCATAGTTTTCTTATATATGAATTCAGACTAAGTACTGTAGTAGGTGTAAAAATAAATGAAATTTGTTATCTTATATTATATTTGGTTTTCTTTTAGATCTGTTTGGACCATGTATGATATTCCAGAATATAATATTTCTTCTGATGGTGATATTGGGTACTTTTCATAATAGTTTTATCATAAAATTGAGTTTTATCATAATAGTTTTATCATAAATGTAATTTGTAACAACAATTTTGCTCCCTTAAATACTTAAAACAAAAGATATTTCCCTAAAATGAAATGTGTCATTATAGATTTTTGCTAGATTTTTTGAGTTTATTTTGACTTTTTATTTTTGAAATAAATCAAAAAGTATTTTTCTATTACATATTATTTCATTTGCTTTATTATTAAATTAAGAACTTCTTCGATGTTATAATTTTTCCTTCAGTAAAAATTTAACTATTAAAATTGGAAGCAATTGCTAACAATATAGAACAAAATAAATGCTTCAAAATAAATAGAGAATAAAAAAAATAAATAAATAAGTTCTTCAGGCAAAAATCAAGAAAGTTTCATTGACAAAATCTGTAATAAAAATAAAATTATTTGTTGTCCTATATCATGTTTTGATAACAAATTTTAATAACTTGAAATGTTGCAATTAAATCAGCTCTTCAGGCAAACAATATACATCCAGTTCTGTTTTACATGATTTTGATTTAACACGAATTAGAAAAAACAAATTCATTCTCTTTTTACACGATTTCTTTTGATTTAACATGATCGACCCAAATTCTAAAAAAATTTTTTTCATATTACAGCGAATGCAAAATTTGCTTCGCATTATTTACCTCCATGATGTTGTTTTTTGATTCCAATTAGAAAAAAAATTTCTGGGAAGACAAATTCTCTATTGAAGTTATACATGTAATTAGGGAATTCGCCTAATTATATGTATCACTTCAATAGACATATAATTGCATATATATAATTAGGGAATTCCCCTAATTATATATATAGCTTCAATAGGGAATTTTTGTCTGCATTTTGAGTTTGTTATTTAAAACGAAAAATAATTTTTTGATGTTTAATGGTATAAAAAATTTAATAAAAGTTAAAATCAAAATCTTGTTATGTAACTCATATTATTTTGCCTAATTTTTGTGTTTATGAATAAGTAATATGTTGTTTTTGTTTTCAAATGATAATTTACTTTATATAATACATTTTTATATTTACAGTACAATCTTTATGAAATAAAAAGTGCAAGCACATAAAAATAATGAGATTCTAACATGATTTTTCATATGGTTTATTGTATTATTTTTGTTTTTTTTTTTTTAAGGTCTGGATCAATCTTCTATTTTCCCATAGATACAGTATATTTTTTGATACACATTCTTTGGGAACGTATCTATTGTGTAAAAACAGAATTAAGTGTACAATATCTTTATCTAGTGCTAACAATATATAACATTGTTAACTAATATTAACATAATATTAACACTGGAGTTATTTCTACTAGTACTAACAATATACAATGTTATTAAATTCTCAATTTATTAATAATTAAAAGTGAAATATATATGAGGAGAGAGAATTATTTAACAAATAATTTTTTATATTGTCACATATACTAATATAAATCTATCATTTGATATCTGTTCAGAATTAAAAAATTTTATTCAGCATAGGTATATTTTATTTACAATATTGCAATGTATAATTTTTTTAAAAATATACCATTGATTTTTAGTGTATTGGATCTTTCAGCATTATTTATAATAATATTTTATAAAATAAGATTTTGTTTTTTTTTATTTAAAATAAATTTGCATAACAAATGTTTGATCATAAATACTGTATTAACAAGATAAACAGACTGGGAAATTCATTATCAAAATTACTCTTATAATGGAATAAGTTAAACTTAAACTGTAATTTTAATACTGCAGTTTTAAATATAGCACCATATAAATTATAGATGTTATTACATTCGTTATATTAATAATTTATTAAATTTGGACTATTTAATTTTAAAATATTCTGCTAAAGATAATTTAGACCGAGATTAAATATGGCATATAAATAAATAAAATTATATAAATATTTTTGGATAATAAATTTGAAAATGGCATATTATAATTTATGTAGTTTATCTTTTTTAGCATATTATGTATTATATTTTATGTAGATAAAATTAAAATGACAATTTTAACCATTATTACAACTAGAAGATTTAATTTTGTATTAATAGTTTCAATTAAAGTTGCTAAATTGTAATTTGGTTTTTAATCTGGATGCAAGAACTTCTTTGTTAATAAATATGAAAAAGTTTTATACTTATAATATTTTGACACATGATAGAATACACATAACAAAAATAATTTTTTTTTATCAACAGCATTTGGATAGATAATCAGTTGTATTAAATTATATATGATATTGAATAATTAAACTGAAATTAGTTCATAGGAACTCGTGATATGTTTAATTATATATATTAACTAAAGTAATAGTCAGAATGCTATTACTATGATGATGTCCCTATGTTGCCGTAGAACCACAAGAAAGTGAAAAATAGTGCTTTGTTATTGCATTATTGCCATTTATACACACATGCAATATGGCATCATTGAAAAGAACAATGGCCAGTCGACATTATCATTACAAAAGCAGCTGTAGAGGAAAAGAAAGTAAAAAGAAAACCAGGAAATGGAAAAGTGTGGAAGCATTTTTAAACAAAGATATTAAATTTAAAATAAATTCAAATCTATAGACAAAACTTATATAAATAATTAGGATGTATCTATTTCATCTTTTTCACCTGTATCAGATTCTCCTGTACTTGATATTATTCCATTTGTAGTTCCAAGTGAAACAAAAACTAATATATTAAAAAAAAGAAAAGTTGCTGAAAAGAATGAAAAAATAGAGTTAGTATGAAAATAAAAACATAGTAGAAAAAAGAAAATTTTAAAAAATTCAAAATTTTCTTCAAATTCTATAAAAATCATATTTATAATACAAATGAATTTTGTTTATTAGGTTATGTATCTGCAATACATGCAAGTTTTGTATGTATTGCTCTCTATGATATTCTGTGGTATTGTACTGCTAGTGAAGTGAATACAAAATTCAATGAAATGGATTAATTTTAAGAATTGTTATTGTTTATTTTTATAGTAAATATTATTTTGCACAAATTTGTGAATTAATCAAAATTATTATAAATCAGATTTCAAATGTATATATATATATAAAATGCTTAGTTATAGATAAGCACTCGAATTCAACCTGTACAGAATTTGACCAATCATAGAAATCTTGAATAGATAGATCCATACTATATTATAAGAGATCCCATTTTCTAGTCAATGTTTATCTCCAAAAATGTTTATTATTACCAGAAAGCTTTTTTTAGTCTTCTAGATTTGTTAATTAAGGATTGTTGTTTCCAGTTTGTTGGTATTTAAACTATAGAAGTTTTTTTAAAGTTGACTTTAAAAAAATCTTCTATAGTTTAAACACTTTAAGTAGATTTTTTTTTAAAGTGAAAAATGTCTAAAATTTCATATAAGATTTTTCTCAGTCCTCTTTCTTTTTAAAATGACCTTTACCATGTGAATGACTAATTTGCACATCTGAGTGCCAAGCAGGATGGCATTTTCTACAGCTTTCACAAGGTTCAAACAGGTGATAGAAGATTGATGTCACTTATTATTAAGTTATCTAACAAATGACATATTAATATGTGATGTCATTCAACATCTGGTAGAACAGTGTATATTCTGCAAGATCAAACTAAATATAATATACCGTCATTAATTCTAAAATCGTCAAGATGAAAAATGATCAAGAATAGTTTAGTCTATTCTTATAATTATTTTAAATTGATTTACGATAAATTAAAATGTAAAACATAAATGTATTTATTGAAATTTTTAATTTATCTATTATATTTTAATAATTTTTAATTAAAAAATAATAAAGAAATTATTTTTAATAATTAAGATAACACTTTAAAATGATTTCTAATTTTTTATGGTTTTTCTCTATGATCAAAAGTTATTTGCAAAAGTTAAACAATTATAATCTATATAAAATTTAAATTAGTTACTATTCTTTTGGACAAAGATAGAATCTCTGATCGTCTTTGCTTCTTATCTAGAACATAAAGGTGATTTAAACTGGTTTCTTTTGGTTCTTATTTTTTCTTTAATTGTATTTTAAAATATTTGCTATTTAATATTGTGTGACTATTTTCTATTTTGTTTAATCATTTGTTTAATTCTTATATAAATATCATGCTTTTCTATGTTATAACATTCTTCATTTTCCATGCTGTAAATTTTAGGAGCATCTTAAAAATTGTTTTATAAGAGCATTTTTATATTATGATATAAAAGATATATATACTCTGAAAGTTTATTTATTAGTATCTTCTTTTTATATTACTTTTTCCCAACTATTTGAAGCCAGCTTCTTTTGGTCTTTACAAGTTTTCTTATCCTATACCTTGTTTTTTGTTATGATATTCTTTTAAAAAATTTTTCTTAATTTACAAAGGTAATGAGATCTTAAACTGTTCATTAAGTGAAAATTCATAAAAATACTCATTTCCATATTGAATTAAATAGAAATTTAATTCCAATACAAACATTTCTTATTAATTCTTGATACTAGAAAGTCATTGTCATTTTATCTATTGATGTTAAAATATTCTAAAAGCTTTAATATATAATAAATACAATATTATATGTTATAATACAGATAGTCTTTGATTTATGACTGTTATAAGTTGAAAATATGCAAAATTTATGGATTGCCCATTACTAATATTTATTTATGGATTGCTCCATTTTTGTCATAATAAAGTTAACAAACATGAAAAGAATGTTTTCTTTATATCAGACCATTAGTCAGAGACTTGAACCTTTTGTCAATTGCATTAATCAATCACAAAAATTTATCAATGACATCACCATCATAATTATGAGTAGTCATAAATTGAAGACTATCACTACTTATTTCTCTTTAGGTTGCTTCTTCATATTTGATTTTAAATTTCCAAATTTGTTAAGTGATTTTAGAAATCAACTATTATGTGGAAATAAAAAAAAACCAATCATTATATCTTTATTTTTTAAAAATTTATAAAATTTTCTTAAAATATCATCATAAAATTATCCATAATTCTTAAAAATATTTTAATAAATTATTTGCAAAAAGTTGAATTTATTAAAGATTGGAATTTTAAAAAATGAAAATATTTATCTAAACAATTAATATTTCTTATCTGATCCTATATCAAATAATTACAATTCTAGCTTATAATGAACATCATTTTATTTGTAAATCACCAATAGCATTTTCAAGCTATGTTCCTCTTAGTTATATATATCACAGTTCTATTCAAACAACTTTTGAAATTTTTGAATTTACAATAATTGATCAATAACGTAGTTTATAAATATGTGATGTGAACAAATATATGTATACAAATAAATTAATTATTGTAGTGCTTTTAGCTGATATTATATATTGAATAACAACAGAAAATTATATATTTGTTCATTTATACAAACTTATAAAATAATTTATTAATTCTGTACCTTGAAGACATATGACACTATCTCCAATTTTTTTGAAATTAGACATAGTATCATATGCCTCCAAGGTACAGAATTAAGTATAATATTGCAGCTTATATAGAAAAAAGTACTTGTTGTCACTTTAACTATTCTGTAGTTAGATATTTTCATACATCAAGGATATTATTGATATTTTTGATATTAACCATTGTTTCATTTATACCTTGGTATTTTGTGTTTCATCTTTCTTAGAAAAATGCTTCCTTTTTATTCTTAAAATTATTATAATTGTGGATTGTCCTATTTGGCTTTGTTTTCAACACACATTAAATTTGGGCTAGAATGTTATTTACTCTGATTAATCTCATGTTGGCTTCATGTTCTGCAATTCACTCTTCTAATCATCATTTTGTTACCTCTGGAGTAGCTGATACTGTCATCTGTAGTGTTTGTTATAGTTACCTTATATACTACCCCTTGTTTTTAGCCTATTTTCTGAAGGAAATGGAGGCTTATTAGCAGATCTTCATGAAATATTTGGAAATATATAATATAGGAATATTCACAGAAAAAACAACAGTTTTATAACATTAAACATTTTTTATAGTGTTATCATCCAACCTACATTTCCTATATATGCACAATAATTCACAGTTTTCTCTATTAATTAACTGATACTTGGCCTTGGCCCTGTAGAACAATTTTTTCCTGGTTTTATTACGTATAGAAGATTTTTCAATTTCATAATAAAATAATTTAAAATAATTTATATGTATGCTGTTTGAATGATTTAAACAGTGTAGAAATTTTTTATATTTTAATTTACTTTATAAATTGTATTCAATGTATTAACTTGTTAATACTTTTATTGAATATTTTGTTCGATTTGAATACTTAAAAACCTACAATAAAAATATTAAACTAGATAAAATAAATGTAGCTTATGCATCAACATATGCAAATACACACAATTACGGTCATCAGTTCTATATTTTAATAAAAATTCTCATATACAATATGTATTTTTGGTTATATTTTTAAACTGAAATTCCTTATTTACACGAGAGGATTGATTTTTAAAAAAAAATTACATAATATTTGTTAATATAGTTTTATTTTTATAATATTTATAAAAACATATTTTTAGCTATTGGTATTTTACAATGAAAAGTTGGCATTAATAATAATCTTTCAGAATTAAAATAGTAAAATAATCTTGATTAAATATATACATATTTATTAAGCTATATATATAAAATGTAATGTCAATCTGTCTGCATTTCAAAATTTTTAATCTAAATCAAGTTTTATTTTGAAACTTGATTTGAATTTTAAACAATTCCTATCTCTCTCTCTCTCTCTCTAAAAGTGAAAATGCACTTGTGCTTTATCAAATGCAGAGCAAATAAATGATTCTGAAAAGTCTCCTTCACCATTTGACCCCTCAGAACTGAACTGTGAATGAAGACTTCTGCAACCTTGCTAGACTTCCCTGGTCGAGATCACCCCAGGGATGGAGCATTTTAGGGTAGCAGCAAAAATGCTTCATTTAAATCCTTCAAAGTTGTATTCAAATTCAGGATGATGTCATAATTGCACTAATATGTCATCAGTGTGATGTAACAATGGATGACATCACAAAAAACAATTATTACATAATGTCAGAATGACAACCATCAACTGAATATTGTGATATAATATGCTCATTTAAATCAATGTTAAAACTGGATACAAAAATCCACTGGAACTTTTGCATGATTCATTGTCAACTTTCTGTAAAGTCTATAAATTCACAGGATTTGAGCCTGTCCAATTGAACCCCACCTTCAATCTTCTGATTGACTCCACCATGTTTTAGCCAGCCTGTGATAAGCTCTGAAGTGTATCCCCTGTGTAATTCAGCATCTTAATTCACACTGATTTAACCTATAATTTAAATTAATTTAAAGTTTTAAAACTGACAAGGAGACTCCACGACTCGTGACTCGTCGATTTTGACGAAAAAATTTGTGCGTGCAGAACTCCACTAATAAAGTTCACTGGGCCAGC
>WUQG02404271.1:0-17100 GCA_011317285.2 Androctonus mauritanicus | reverse complement strand
AGATTAAAATTGAATTCCTTTGCTGTAGTGCTGGACTTTTGATTGTTATATGTAAAGCAAAGTGGTTATTATATATGAAGAATTCATGGATTTCAATCCAAAAACTTAAACAGGGTTCAGTGCACTTCAACATTTCAAAGTTTTTTCCCAGCAAGATAGTATTCAAGGCTGCGAAACAGATGGTAATTAGATGGTATGAGGTTGGGAATATGCTGGATGGGGAAGTTTTTCCATCCAAACTCCTGCAATTTGATACAGATCATTCTGGCCATGTGCAATTTCATGTTACCATGTTGAATCACCATGTCCTTATGATTAAGAGTGCCAGACATTTTTCCTATAAGGCAAATGCATAAACACACTAGTTGCTGAGTAGATCTGGTTCAGTGACAGAAGCTTATAATTGATTACATCTTGCATATCCCACCAAACATTCAGCAAAACCTTAATAAACCTTAATATGGAAAATGTCCAGATTTAACCACTACTGCATGCACAAGCTATTTAGTAAGCCACTGGCATTTGCATTTAATGTTGTGGTACTGAATCCATTTTCATCTCCTGTAACCACTCTATTCAAAAACAGCTCCCACTTTTCATGGGCGAGCAAGGAAACGCAAATGTCCAGATACTGTTGTAAATTTGGTGGCTAGAACTCATGGGTACCCAATTTTGATACACAACGAAGGTCCCATAGATGCTGTGAATAGTTGAATAGGATGAATGGATGATTGTGGCCAATTTCTTGACTGTTGCTTCTGGATTCCCCTTAACAGCTGCTCTCAGCACATCATTATCCATCTTAACATGGCGTCTTTTGCATGGCATATCTGTGAGGATCCTGTTCCCCAACTGGAATTTCTGGAATCATCCTTGACACTTTTTGACATTCAAGGTACCCTGTCTATATATGGTATTTTGTGTCACTACAGTTGCTATATGACCTTGGTTAAACTCATACAGCATAATATTCCTTATGTGTTCTTCAGACTCTCCCATTTTCTATGGACTTTAACAGTACAAAGGATGCTCATACAACTACCGTTCTCTACCTCACATTATGAGGAGTATGTTGTGTGATGTCTTATCATGCCCTTGATCTATTTCATTGTTTGCTTGCCAAAAGGAGCAGTTCTCCAGGACATGCAAAAGACATTTATGGAATGATCTGATATATACATACTGCAGTTGAAAATTAGACATTGAAATAATGGAACTTGAAAGAAAAGCAAAGTATGGCTACAGTATTGTTATAGCAATAAAAATTTAAACTTTTTACAAAAAGTCATATAAATAGTATTTTAGAATTTTGTATTTTGGCTACAAATGTATTTTGTAGCCAAATGTACAAATGTATTTTTTAAATGAATTTTTATATAGGCTACAAATTATAATAAGAAAAAATATATAAATTTTTAAATAAGAAATGTTTGCAAATATTATATAATATTTAACAATTAAATATAATTCTAATAAAATGTTATATAATGAATGAATTCTTGAAGTTATTTTTTTAATTAAATGCATAAAAATACTAATAGTCATTCATTTTTCTTTCCCCACTAATTTGCATATTAATTAAAATTTTAAAATATATATAACAACAATTTGCCTATATAGGTTCTAACAATACATGGTCCATAATAGCAATAGATGCCTCATTATAGTATAACTAATTTCAAAAACAATAAAACTGCTCCTCTAGAGAGAAATGTTAATTTAATACAAACAATTAACAGTATCAAATAATTATAATCAAAACAATTTTAGCATTTTATTTTATCATTAACCAATATAAGATTAAAATTTTCTCATTGCAGTGTGAAAGTATTAATATTAATCAAAGATTATCTAGTCTTTTGTTGGGAATTGGTAAATGTGTTAATGAATAAAATTAGTGGAGTCATTCTATGATATCTTCTAAAAATTAAAATGGGATTTGGGATTTCAGGATCCAAGATCAAAATTTTGGATCCTGAGATGGAAATCTGTTACTCTTCCATGCAGGTGACAATTGTACATTTGTTTATGGTGCTTAGTTTTTCTTATCTGACATTTGTTTATCATCAGTTTAAATGATGTAACATTGATATTTGGCTACCAAGTATTTCCAGTATGCTGCATTTTAATGATCATGGATTAAAAAAATTATATTGCTTAACTTAGCTTACTGTAACTCTTATTATGAATGGACTAATAAGAGGAATGGGAGTCCAAATAATACCAATTGTCCAATATTTCAAATTACATATATATAATATAAAGTTAATAAAACAATAATGCAATGCTGTGAGTAACATTACTATATACACATGATTAGTGGCAGATTCAGGAAAACATGATAAGAGGACACTATAATACAAATAATTATTAACTAATAATTTAAATAATTTTCCAGAAAATGACAAGGGGAGACCCATGTCCTGTTGCCCTACTCTGAGTTTGCATAAGCATGCAATACACAGATACAATTATAGTAAATATAAGGTCAAGTTTGTGTCAGTCATATATTTGCTGTTTTATAATTTATAATTATGACTATTAATTTCAAATATACCCAATATAGAACAAAATATTTGGAATAAACATACAAAATCTGTATATAGAGGAGAAAAGAAGGCATATATAAGAAGGCTTACATATTTTCCTAAATAATTTTGTATCCAATTAAAAGTAACTGGAATTAAAAAAAAAAATTATTTTTTTTTTAGAATATTATGAAACAGCAAATTCTGAGTAAAACTCTAATGGCAAGTACATTAGATATACCATCATGTGTTATTTTTGCTCTGAAGAAAGTATTATTTATAAATAATAATGAATTCAATGAAATATTTAAAGTTTCGTTGTAGCCATAATTTTTCAAGCATATTTAGAGATATTTGATTCTGAAAATCATTAAAAAATATATTTACTATATTTTTATCATCATCAGTTTATCCTAATGGCTAAATTGTAATTACTTTTTTTTTTTTTTTTTTTTTTTTTTTGAGATTTCATTAACTAAATAAAAATGCTTAAGATTTTACTCATTCAATAAAATTACATCTTATTATAATCAGTTGAATTTTCAAATTTCTATAGTATATCCTGCCTAAAGAAAACTGAAATTTCAACAAAAAATTAATTATTTAGTTTGATTCAGGAAATAAACTAATTTTATATTTGATACAAAAATAAAATATAAAACTGATTCTAAAACAATAACACAATAACTAGATTACTTAGGTCTTGAATGGAATTTAACTATTCCTGTCCTAAATAAGCTAGTGATGTGTTGTTTATCTTTGAAATTAAACATAAATAAGATGATTGATTTGAGTTTGTTACTATTTCTACTAATATTTGCTAATATTTTGAGATTTTAAATTATCCCTGCAATAAGCAATTGGAATGCCTGAATCCAACTTCTATGATAAGAAAATTTATTTTAATAGTAGATTTTATATATCTGTATTTTATTATAATTTATATAAAAATTTAATATATAGATAATCCAATCAAAATGAAAAAAGTATTTTCAAATAATGTTTTTTCAAGCAAATGAAGTATTATAGCTCATAAAAACATTCATTATTCATAATTCTATGACTGATTATAGTGGAATATATCCAGATCTATGCACACATCTTTAATGAAGGTGCAACACAAAACAGTTTTTCCACAATGGGAAGAAGAACAAGTGAAGCAAGTATTACAAGTACTATGTCTGGAATGGTTGACAATGTACCAGTTGCTACTATTTCATTATGTGAGATTTTTTTAATCATATGATTTTTTTTTTTATTCTTTACTGTGACTGCATGTTATTTGTAATTCTTACATTCATGCATGGAAGTTTATTTAAAAAATAAATTTTTTTTTAAATTTTAAAATAAGTTTTAAAATTGATCATTTTGAAAACTTTAATCTACTTTATTAGTAATATATAAAATTTAACTGTATTAAATATCAAAATATACTTAAATAAAATTTTATTAATTTAATGTATTCTAAATAGAGTTCAAAGAAAGCTCATAAAACTGAAGTAGGATAGTAAATATTTTTAATACATATTTTATTTATTGTTTATTAAAATATTTTTTATACTAATGAAAACTTGCTTTTCAATTTTTACAATTAATTTGATATGGATTTGTTAATCTTTTTAAGTCAATAACTTTATTAATTATTTTATAATTAAATCAAATTTTACATTAATTATGGAAATTATACAAAGGAAATGAAACTTAAATTATGAAATTGCAATGCAGAATATACAACATAAAAAAATCATATTTTAATATTTATGTGAAATCTTTTTAAATTATTCTTAGCATTTAATAGAAATACTTGAAACCTGCAATTTTCTGGATAAAAGCTTTTTTGGAATATGGGACAGTTTCTTTTTTACATCTCAGCAAAAATCTACTATAATATTTAAAAATCACAAAAAATAAATTACTGCTCTACATTCAAAATTAAAGTATTTTGGATTACTTAATATCAGTTATACTTTACAGTAGAGCTTAAATTGCAATTGAACCTGATGCCAAATATATACAGAATTGAAAATTTTAAGTTCCATTACATATATATATAGATTTTTTACTTCTTGTTGATTTGATTAATTTAAATTGTTTTTATTTAGAATGCTGATGAATTTATCTATTAAAGCAAAATTTTATTAATAATATATCTATAAAAGATATTTACAATTAAACAATTTTTCATCAATAGACATAGAATAGATAATTACAATTTGTGAAATAGAGATCTATTGTATATGCAATATAAATACATAATTACTTATTTAATTTGCTTATCTTTCAAATTCTTTTCAAATCCAATAAATTCCAGCACATATTAGCAGTTTTAACATATAAAAATATTTTATTAACCATAACATTTTTGGTATACACCATCTTCAGCCTACTTATTCTAATTACAGAACAAATTTAAAACATACTTTTACTTCAAATAAGAAATTCAAATTCTTTTCGCTTCTTCTCATATGAAAATAAGTCTTAATAACAATTCAAATTCAAGCAAGAGATTGATATATTTATTATTTGCTAAAGATCTTTCAGCTTAAAAAAGCTATCTTCACTAACATCCAGCAAAACGACTTACAAACAAAATGAGCAATAATTTAAATACAAGAATGTTTACAATAGAATAAAGTAAAGTAGCTAAAAAACAATTATAAAAATTATAGAATGTATACAAAAGATGAAATAAAATAAAAATATATAATTGTGAAATATAGGACAATTATATTGTGTTTATAATGCATCCCAAGAGGATGGGATAGCTTCAGGATGGTTGTTATTGATTACATAACATTTGTTGTGGTATTGTTTTATACAAAAGCCCTCAGCTAGCCTAATTTCAGATATTATATCAGTAGGTTATATAATTTTATCTTTGTCACAATAAATATCAGTGTTATGTTCATAAAAGGCTTTTGCAAGGGCAATGCTGAGCCTAGCAATTTATATATCATATTTATGCTCAGTAATTCTAATTTCTAATGAATGAATTGTACTCCTATATATATTTCATCTCTACTAAGATCATTATTGTAACATTAACTAGTTTATATACAGCACTACTCGGCAGTTACAGATTAAATAGCGTTCTTTTATTAACTCAATGCTAACGTTTTTGGTGGTACTCAGCCACTCTCCTCAGGCTACAACAATTTCAAATATCCAAAGATCATAAAACAATCGAACAAGTTCCTAAAACTTGTTCGATTGTTCAGATTTCAAATTTTATCAGTTTTCAAACTCTGAAGTTGAGGGTAGCTTATACACAAATATAGGAATCCCTGACTTATATCATCTCATATTATGTCATCCTGCATTTTACATCATTGTCTCAAATCCAATTTATTAATCAAATTGAGCAAATTAATTTCTACATTCTGTTACATTGCTTTCACATTATTAGTAAATTGGTATATAAACAGAGAAAGTAATTTGCATCTTGCATGCGTATAAATTCCCTTGTCCCCAAATACTATCCAATATCATCAATTGAGCTAGGATCCAAAACCCTCTTCCACTAATTTAGAATGAAAATGATTCAGTCATATAGAATTTGTAACACTTCATCCTGGAGAATATTTCAGTTCGAAGTTCCATACTTTCAGATCCATAATTTGTTCAACAAGCCAGGCTAAATTCTTCAAGAAGGATTTAGCTTGGCTTGTTGAACAAATTATTTGCTTCACAGTACAGTTATAGCCAATCTGTGGTGAATGCTAGAATATCTCCACTGTTTAGTTAATTCCAGCAGAAAAATAATATAAAACAAGAAAGAAAAATCTCACCATACATGAATGGCTATGAAAGGTATTGAAATGCCTTGCTTCTTAGTATCAATAAGATGGAAAGTGCCATAAAATTTAATAAAAAGATATTGAAGGACTTTTGGAAGACTTTCAATATCCTATATACAGCATGGATTATAGAGATTCATGGACAGAAGTTGCTAACAAAACAATAAAGAGCATCTGAAAGAAAATTTTGTTTTATTTGCAGCTTTTTCAGGATTCAGATACAACTCAAAATTGATCCTGTTGCCTTCTAAATCAAATTTGTTGCCCAAGTGTGCTTCTATTATCTAGGCAACAAGATCCCCATATTGCAGCAAACTTGATTTGGAAGTTTTATCTGAAGATGTTTTTGAGATGATGAGCTCCCATAATGAGGATCTCTAACTTTATGATCTTGCTGAAATATGGGAGTAAAAGTGCTTGAAAAATTTGATTTTAATCTAAGCCAGAGATCAGATCATGATAATTTAAAAATTGATTGAGACCATTGAACTTAGTGAACCTGCGTGGATGTTCTTGAGGACCTTGATTTGAGTGATCAATGAAAAACGAGAAGACAAGGAATAAAGAAGATAGATATATGCTTTTAGGAGAATTTATTTTGTAAAATTCAGCACTTAATTTACTTAAGCTTTTTTTTTTTTTTTATTAACAAATATTGCCACTTTCCATTCAGGTAAGAATACTAACAGAGTGAAACAAGTCTTTTTACAGATTGCCCACCAGGCTTAACAAAAACAACTAGGTTTAATAGAAAGCAAAAACGTTTTCGGTATCTACGATACCATCATCAGTTGGAATGGAATACAGTTGAACTGTATTCCATTCCAACTGATGATGGTATCGTAGCCTAGATACCGAAAAAGTTTTTGCTTTCTATTAAACCTAGTTGTTTTTGTTAAGCCTGGTTATTTCTACTGCTTTTTGTGCTGTTTTTTGGAACTTTAGAACCCCAAATTCCTATAAAACCAACATATATTTTTTAAAAAGTTTTTATGACCGTCGATTTTGCAAACCTGTGTAATTAGATATCGAATTTATAATTTTTTTTATTTACTCTAGAGAATTAAATTTTAAATATTTCACTAGTATAGTTATTAAAAAATATTTCTTACCCTGAGCCATGGATGTTCGAGACATTGTGTAGCCGACATTCTCTCGCTAGTTAAACCAGAACTGCTATTATTAGTTTATAATTAATAATAATTCCATTATAGAAAAATAATCAAGCAATTTATGTATACATACTCTTTGTCTCGTATTAAAAGTTTTGATATAAAATCTTTAGCTTCGTTAGAAATGTTATCAAAATTTTCGTCGTCGTAATCGTATTCCGCTTTTGTAACATTGGCCATTGTTTCGAGTTCGTTATCTCCCATAAACGGTGATAATCCGGACAATCTAAAATTAACAAATTGTTAACTCATACGAAGAAAACATTTAATAATATAATTTTTAGAAATAATAACTTACAATACATAACATATCACTCCAACACTCCACATATCAGTCTCATAACCGATCATATCAAAATTAACAACTTCGGGAGCAACAAATTCTGGAGTACCGAATAATACTTGTAATTTTTTTCCTGGTTCGAATCTTCTTGCGAAGCCAAAATCGATTAATTTAATTCTATTACCTGTTCGAGTCACACATAGTATATTTTCTGGCTGGGAAAAAGTTTTATGTACATTTTATAATATATTACATTCTTTAAATATGAAATCATATAAAGTTTAATAAGATTAGTGTTTTAAATTTAAATCCAAAAAATATTCTTTATAGAAAATTAATTTTAAAATATGATTTAACTATAAATTCTACCCTATTATGAGAAACATCATAAATATTTTATAGTTAAGATATAACGGCATGATTTAAATTTATTTAATAAGTAATATTAAACTTTTATAAGGCAATTAATTAGAAACTAAAAATTCGATATTTTAAAAGTTTTTATGTGCAAAATCTCAATGAAAAATATTAATTACTGTTCCCATGTTCTCATGAATTTCGATTTTTGTTTTAGTTTATGCTTGTAAACTATAAAATCATAATGTAGACTATAAATATATGCGGAATTAAACAGCACCTACTAAGATTTTTATATAAATATCAGATATTATATCAACATTTTATGAAAATAAATTTTTACATCAGTTATTTTTCTCTTTTTGATATTATAATCAATATTTTATTATTGCAGAATTAGGGTATCCAAACTAGAAATTTTTAAAGTATATGGTGAATTCTTTAGTCAAATTGTATCTCTGTAACTACGAAAAATTAATTTCCTATAGAAAAATTTGTTTATTTTATCAATTTTTTAATCCAAAATACAGCTGTCATATTATTTAGACATTTTTCTAAATGTTAACATTCTATTGATAAAAACTACCAAATAATAATACAAGTACTTTCATATCCAGATGAAGAATATTTCTGCTATGCATATATTCTAATCCTTCACAGATTTGTCTAACAAATATACTGCACGCTTTTTCTGTCAAGACAAAGTCGTCGTCAATAATCCTCTCAAACAACTCTCCCCCTTCTATGCTGGAAATATATAAATAAAAATATATATATAATTTAAGTAACCAAATTTGTCTAATTTGGATAATGTTAACTGATAACCTTACAGTTCTAATACCAAACACATTTCTTTTTTTCCGTCATCGAATGCATCGTATAATTGTAAAAGTCGAGGATGCTGAAGATACCTCATGATATCTACTTCTCTTTCAACATCTTTACGATCTTCAGATCTGATTGTTTTAATAAATTTGGCAGCTAATTGGCGACCAGTTGACTTTTCGGTACATCTATACACAATTCCAAATTTTCCTCTAAAATTAGTTCCAAATGTTATATAAGTTTTCAAAAACAAGCCCACACATGAAAAATAAGTTTAAATATATTTATATTTAGGGTTTAATAATAGTCTAAAATTTCAATGTTATTAATAGAATACTAAAAATAAAAACTCACATTTATTTTTAAGATGAGTTTCTCTATTTTTACTATTTAAATTAAATATAGTTTAAAATAAAATAAAATTAATATAAGACTATAACTTATTTTTTCTAAGAAAATAATGATGATAATTTTCAAATTTTAGTAAGTTTATATAAGTTACTCAAATATTAGCTTAGATATATATATAAAAAAAAATCAATAATATAATACTGTATATGAATTAAATACTTAAGATAATGGCTAACTAATATGAAAATTAACCTATGTAAATTAAAAGTCGAAAATGTTATTCTTTCCAATAGAAAATGTACAGAATTAATGTTTAAAGCTATACAACAAATTTTTAAAAGAAGCATGAACATTTGGCTTAAATTGTAAGGTTTAAAGTTAATTTAGAGAATACCGAATAATCTCTGATAGATTCTAAATTTATCCCTCTTGAATAAATAATAGAAATTTAGTAAATCAAATAAGTATTGTAAGACCTATTAACTATAAAAATGATTTAAAACAATCTATGAAAATTTTATACAATATTTAATATAAAAGTCTATTATTTTTTTTGAAAATTTGTTAATCTTGTTTGTTTATCATCCTCTGTAGGCACACATTGAGACTTAAGTTTTCGATCACGAATGCGAAGCTGAAAGAATGCTTCGAGATGAGCATGCTGCTGGAGATCTATATAGATCCCCAATGCAGGCACTAGTGATGGACATGGATCACCGCCAAGACAAACTCGATTACTTGTAGAGAGAGAGATCTATAAGTGAGCTCCCAGTAAAGGACATCGACAATCGCCAATTCGTGATGATTTCTTTAGTCTCATATTTATAACTCGCAAGGTGAGACGATGAGTATATTCTTGCTCCTATCCACAGGGGATTTGTTCATCTTTAATCCTCCCAATCAAAATAAATTTTTTTTGGTGTGTTATATGTTGAGCTCTTTGTTATACTAATTATTCGGATTTTCCGAAGTTTATTAATAGGATAATATGAATGCTTAAATTCTTTTTAAGATTTAGGCAGATATTAGTTTATACATTATGTTTTGAAAGAATTGGCAAACTTCATTGGACAATTTTTACATTCAGATAACTATAAAGATAATCTTGAGATATATATAACTCTCTTTCTTTGTGGTTAATCGCTATGCACTATTCAATTTGAGAAATGAATGGAAATATCAATATTTTTTTCAAAAAATATATTCATCTTATAAGAAAAATATAACTATGTTATACTAAATAGTAAATAATGCTCGAAAAGACTACGCTTGAAAACTAAGTAAGTAAGTACAGCACTGAAAATAAACATCTGAAATATATTATTTAATATTCAGTTACATTTAATATAAGAATAATTCCTGAAAATAGAATATAGAGAAGTTTTATTTTATTTCTAATTATTTTCATGAAGAATTTATGAAAAAATTTATAAATAATTTTATTCTAATAAAAATGAATATTTGAAAAGCTTCATTCAAGAGTCTCAGTTAGATATATTAAAATCAACTCATGTAATCGTATTTGATGCAAATGAAAAATTCAATGAAAATTATCTTTGGGATTTTGGCAGATGTATTTGAGATAATGCCAACTATTTTAACTAAAGACTTGATTATACCTGATTTTCTTCAATAAAAATTATATTTTACTTTCGAATTATTAATTATTATTAATAATCAGAAGAAAACTCAATAATTTTTATTAATTATTACAAATTCAAATAATTTACATAATTTGCAAATTCTTGAACTAGTTGAATATTCATCATAATTTAAGTTATAGAAAGCATCATTAAAAGTATGGAATTTCAAATAATATATTAGCTTTATTGTTTAAAATATAGTGATAATCCACTAGTAAAATATCGTTATAAAGGAGAAAATAGAAGATAAATTTTGTGATTAGTTAATTTACATTTCTCAAATTTTCTCATAACTGATTTTATTATTCGATTTTCTTGATTAATATTCTGGAAACTCATCAATCGGATGTTCAGAATGCAAATTTTTAAAAACGTAAATGAATTTTGAAATTAAATTTTGATAGTTATAGTAAAGATAGATATCGAAAACGCTGAAGTATTTTGTAATTATTCCATACAATTCGGAAATAGATATCAGAGAATGTTTGAAGTTGCACTTGTAATTTATAACTATAAATCTAATATTTCAGTTTATTTTTAAAAAACATTTTAAGTTATATTAATATAAGAATTTCAATTTTAATCATTAATTTTAGAAATAACGTTCAAAATATTAAAAGATAATATTAACGTTTTCTAAAATAATAATATTTCTGTTTATTAAGTAAAAGCTTACTTTCCCAATTCTTCGTGTAAGGAATATTCACTTTTTATATCACTTCCTTTTTTAACTGTCACATTTTTAGGTTCAAAAGGCGGTTCCAATTCTGTAAAAATGGAAAAATGTTTCGTTTATATATTGACAAAACTTATAAAAATAATAAATATTTTTAAATTAAATTATATTATTATAATGAGAGGAGTTTGATAGGTTTAATACTGTTTTAGCATATGCACATAAACTTAATTTTGGAATAAAGAGAGTTAATCCACAATTAAAACGATTTTTTAAAAAGTATCAGAAAAAAAATGGTGCTATAGAGATATTAAAATTTATGATAAAATAACTGAAACGTTAGTACAGTATACAGTGTTAGTACATTATATTTGGAGACAAGAAAAAATACATAAATAAAATAAAGTACTGAAAAACAATTTTTATATTCATCAGAACAGTGCAAATTATTCATCTTAAAAATAAAATCACAAATAATAAATTTAATTAAATGAGATTTATAAGAAGAAATAAATTTTTTACCGATATCTTAATAAATCATATTATGAAAGAGATAATTAAGACATTTTTGATTTACACAGTTCAATTGAAAAAATATTTTTAGAAATTTTTCTGTCGATAAAATTTACAAATATATTGTATACTATGTCGAGATTTTCGTACCGATAGAATTAATAACTATTATGTTCGATCTATGAAATTTATAATTATGAATTCGCAATAAAAATTGATATTTTTCTCTCTTCATTGAATCCGGATTATGATTATACTAAAGTAATTTAAAGATATGCAGGCAAAATAATAATTTAAATTTCTAAAAAAACATGCAGGTTAAATTTTGAATCAACAAAAAATTTTAAATATAATATGTAAATTACGCACCATAATATATCTTACATACCAATTTACAAATATTATTATTGTAATTATAATGTTTGTAAATTATAATTTAATTTGTTTGTAATTGTATTACAATTACAAACAAATTAAATTACAATTACAAACATAAATATATATAATTAAAACCTTCATAAAGATTTTAATAGCGATTTCAATCCTGAGATTCAAGATTAATAAATGAAAGAAATTCCATGATCCGGGCATTTTTCCGGATTTGATCGTAAACTATCATTTATCGTATTTTTTGGCGTAATTTTCCCCCGTTTTTGATATATTTTTAATGAGGGCATAGAAAACTAGGCAAATTTTAATATAAATCCAATATAAAAAAAAACAAAATTAATCGCATTATAACGCAAAGCTTAAAAATATTTCAACATCAGAAATAAGATATCCTTTATATTCGAATTTCTGAAACAAAAATCGATTTCATTATTTGGTTGTTTAAATAAAGTTCTGCATCTTATAATGCACACTAAGCGCTATGTTTATTTTCTGTCTTTACCCATGGCTCACTTAATGTTTCATATAGCGCCTATTATGAAATACAATTATAATTAAGAATCGATATTTATAAAAACCACATTACTACTGCTTTGAATTTCGAAAATATTGTATTTTCGGTTGATTACAGGTACTGTATAAATAATGTGCAACATAAAATTTCCGTGGTTTATTAAATAATAAAATCATATAGAGAAGGCATTAATTCATATTTTCTTTTTATATAATGCGTATTGAAGTTTTTAGATTTTTGCATAACTAAATTATGCCATTAATTTAGTTATATAAAATAACTAAAAACGATATTTCCGATATTTCTTGCCTGTTATTAATAATGTCAATAACTCTTTTGAGATGTTCTTGTTATCGTGCTTTTATTGTCAACATCAATCGAGAGTGAGAAGTCACGAATATTTTTTAAATGCGATTTTTTACGCTATCTTCTCTCATTCTCGAGAAAAATAAAGAAGAACTAATTATCATAGATCTTTAAAATTAAGCAAAAATGCTTATAAAAATTATAATAAATTGATGAATCGCAGTATCGGAGTCGCGATGTACGATAAAGGCTTGGCGATCCCGATATTTCTGATCAATTTTATATATTTCTTTATGATATAATTTAATAGATATAAGAAAAACGTTTTATAATGAAAAACATGAAAAAATTGAAGGTGCATAATTTTTTTTTATTTAAACAATATTAATGTTTGTAATGAAATGAATAAATGAAGCGATATTTATATATAGTGATGTTATAAAATAATCATAAAATCATCCTGGATCCCGGGAATTGAAACCGCTAGATTTTAGACATATCAATTTCTCTATTGACGAAAAAATCTGTATGAATGTTTTAATTATATTTATATTTGAATCTTCTTTTGAGAAGGAACTGTTACATTTATAGTTGCTATCAAAATTTTCTGTTTTAAGTAAATATTTAGTAATAAAAATTTTTAGAAAAATAAAAAAAATACAAGTTGGACATATTAAAGTAATACTGATAGGTCATTAAAAATAAACATTGATATAATAAAAAAAGAAACAGAGAATTAAAACAATATTTATGATAGTTTTTTGAAATATTTATAAGCAAACATAATAGTTGTTTAAACATTTTTATTGCTTAAAAGTTTTTTCATTGAATGGAGAAATTTAAATTGATCCAGTTTGAACTTAAAATTACAGCAATAAAAATGATCAGATATGTTATCAAAAATATTTAATATTTTAATAATTTAGTATTCAATTCTTTAATTTTTGAAAAATTGGCATTAAAAAGTAAAGTACCAGTATATTATTATAAGAAAAATATTATTATATTTCAATAAGGTAAAAGTACAGGTGCATGCCAGCAATAAGTGACACTTCCAAATAAAATTCTTTTAAATAAGAATAGGCCTTACCGTACTTCATTTCAGGGAATATTTCATTTTGAGAATCATTCTAAATGATAAATAAATAATATTATCATTTATTTTGTAAATCAGTAATCATGAAGTCAATTATTTCAACATTTTGAACTGAAAGATTGAGTTAGATAAGAAATTGTCGATACCGTGTTCTCTAACTATCGGTTTGTTGTGGAAATTCTTAAGGATGTAAATTCGTTGATAAGGCATTATAAAATTCAGAATTATTATTTTTGCAGCATGTTACTTAAAATAGTTTTAATAAATTGTATTTTATGTAATTATGGTATAATAGCGATTTTATATTGTGGACATGCGTAGGAGTGTCGAATACTGATGCAAATTAGTTGAATGTATAATATCAATGTTATCAATACATCTCAAATCTTTGATTTACTGTTAGTATATCACTATCATTTCTCTCTGATGATCATTTGAAATATGAATTTCAAAATTCTGTTGGCTGTGATATATAAGAATCCACTTACTTTATAATAACAATGTTTTTTATTTAGTGTCAACTACTGATACACTTCCATGTTAACTACTGAAAATTTGGAATTCGATTGATATCAACTATCAAGGTCTTTTATATTGTAATTTTGAAGAATTTTTTTGAAAATGAATGTTTTATAATTTTTTATATAGTAAATACATAACACTACCTAAAACTCTAAATAACTTAAATAATAATTTTAGAGATCAATAAACTATGTACTTAAATATATGAGTATATGAAGTTTCATTTCTTAAAGTGTCAATTGCTAGTGCAATTGACACTTTATGAAATGAAATTTCATAATAATTTATTTAATAACTTAACCTTAATTTCATAACTCTTTTGAAAATAATTAAATGATATATCTCATTTAAGAATTATTATTGGCATCTACACAAGAAAATACAAATTCTAACATTTTACAGAAAAAACGGTCGAAACTTTGATTAAAAAATAAGTAAATAAAACATTGTTTTCATCCATGATTATAAGCAATGAATGGATGAATGAAAGAGAATTATTTTATGAATTAATCAAAGCAGTGTTATTTCGTCAAATTTATCATTCTGAAAATTCATTTCAGTTCTCAAAATTTTGCAAATAATTTAAATAGTGTAATTTCAATCTTTAAATAGATTCAAATTGTACTCTGTAAATTATTAAGTTACTACTGTATATATCAAAAATCATGCACATCAAGAAATTTTCGTATATTGATTAATGTTTTCTTCTATGAAGGTTTAAAAATATAGAAAACTCAGTTATCTAATTAATTCCTATAAAAGTTTAATCGACTATCATTTATTTCGAAATGACAAATGAAATCAACTCTGCCAAACATACTTTTGTTTTTTATATAGGCCTACATTATTATGAATTTCACAGATTTTTTTTTTTTATACAATACAGATGATTCAGGCCTTTACACATTAATTCGTTCTTGGAATGGGCGTATAAAGTAAGAATAAGATTCAATTTCCCATAGATATAATGTTAAAAGCAGGAGTTCCATTCTCAGCAATGCAATTTAATTATAATAAAATTAAATAAAGACCATAAACTCAACAATTTATAATTAAATAGTGTTTTATTTATTTAAGAAATGAAAACCTAACCTTTAAAATCAGGCAAATTATAATAATAGAAATTATTAATGTCATACGAATATTAAAGAATTTTTATTTTTCACCATCATTATCAACAAAATATTAGATAAGCTTTTATACAGTGAATAATGCCTTAGGCAAAATTCAGGAATAAAAATTATTTACATAATTTTCCCAAGTAACTATGGCAACCAGAGTGCTCGCTACGTCGGCTTTCTGTCGGCCATTTTGATTTATCCGATTTCATAGCAGACGACAGTTTTTGCTACAAACTCGTTCATACTGTGTATTGCATTGATACTTACGTGGTTTGATACGCTTTTTTATGAATGCTTAGAATTTATTTATTGCAATTAATGTTCATATCTTCAAATTTTTTAATACTTCGTATTTGAAAAAAAAAGAAAAAATTCCAGGAACATTTAAAGTAAGAACTCGTAAACCGAGAACTACCCGTACAGTTCTGTACTACGAATAAAATTTATAAAATTTCTTCCCAGTTTTATTCATACGCGATATATTATTGAATATTAGTATATATTAATTTTTATTATTTAATATTAATAATAATTTAATATATTTGTATATATATTTTAATATTTTTTAATTAATTAATTATTGTTTTATACAAGTTTATATCACTATATAGAATTTAATTTCTTTAGTTAGATAAATATTTATTTGCATTATTCACATTGATGACATCTCTTTGCTATTTTGAAATATTTTCTATTTTAAAAGTTTTATGGAATTATTAAAAATAAAAAATTTAGTTAAACTGAAAAAATTAATTATTAGTTCCCCCCCAAAAAAATGAGGATTATGAGATCTCTAAGTACAGGTGTCCCTCATATAATACGGTAGATAGATTCCTAAAAAACATCGTGTTGTACGAAACCATATTATATGAGACCTGGAGCCAATACAAAAGAAGGAGTTATGTTCCAAAACTAATTAAAAACAAATGACTTTCTTTAATTCCACATAAGAAATTTAATTTTTATTAAAAATATTAATAACACAAAACATAAAAAAATAAAAAAT
>WUQG02404270.1:0-43738 GCA_011317285.2 Androctonus mauritanicus | reverse complement strand
GTCTCGAATCGAGTATTGCCCGATAGCCGAACATACCCCGTCGAGGTGAAAACCTCATTGGACGGAGCTGTACATCATAATTTACTAAGATTTACTACAAACATTGAATTAAATTTTTAAATTAAATTACTTAAATTATTCCAGAATTTAACTTTTTATATCAATTATTTCTAGTTTAATGAGTAGGTGATAAAATAACATCTTATTGATACTGTAAAAGATATGTAATTTTAAATAAAACTTTTAAAGTTTTATTTAAAATTACATATCTTTTACAGTATCAATAAGATGTTGTTTTATCACTTACTCATTAACAGAACTCTTAAAAGTGATTTATACTGTAAAAAAATTTATTTAAAGTATCTTAAAAGATAAAGTACAATAAAATAAAAAGACAAGAATAAAGTATTTTAAATAAATTCTCTAAGAAGTTGTTTAAAAGATTTAAAAACATTTTTTTAGTTAATAGGAAAATTCTATATATAAATATATCTGTGACAATAATTAGTATTTTTTCAAATTATCATGCCAAAATCGTTGTTGAAAAAATGAAGTTAATGAAAATTATAACAACAAATTCAATATATATCTATCATTCTTAGATCATTAAGACATTTAAAATTAATATCATTAAATACAAATTCCATTTATTTCTGTTTTTTTTTTAACTTCCAATATTTATCTAGATTTTTTTAAATAAAATTCTGTATATTTTATCATATATGAAATGTGAAAAACATTTAATCTAACAGAACTTTGACTATCCAAATTTTATACAAGTATTTTCTGATTTATGCAAATAATTGAAATCAAAGTTTTTTGTATAACTTGAATTTTTCATGAGTCCAAAAAAGAAATTTTTAACAAAATTCTAAATGAAAAATTCTCAGAGCTAGATTATGTTGACTGCATCCACACATTATATCATCATAATGTTCTGACTGAATAGCACAGAGTGATATTGTACTAGTACAGTAATATACTTAAGATCAAAAAAATATACAAACTATAAATACATCAAGTAACATCTTTATCTTTTCTTGAAAAAAATTAATGTTTTTATAACTTTTAAATATTGTAAACCAATATGTTCAAACTTATAACTTACCAATACAATAGATGTTTATGTACTGTATCCAAAAAAACAAAAATAAAAAATCATGGAAAATATTTTACATAAAATCAAATTTAAGAGAGCAGATGTACATTAAACTGGAATAAATGTATAATAAATATTACTATATATGAAAATAATATCAATGAAGGTTTGGATAATTATAGTTCTATCTTATTATATCTTTTCAATGTACTCACTATATCCAGTTGCAACTGACAAGCATCCATTGTTGTTAATAATTCACATACATGATCCTGAAAGAAATTTTATATTTTATAAGTAATTAATACAAATAAATGAATTTTTACTTAATAAAATTAATAATTAAAATATACTAATAATTAACAATTTAAAACAAAGATGGATCATTTTAAAAAATTTGTTTATAACAATTAATTTTCTTTTATATTATTTCTTTTATATAATTAAATTCTAAAATGAATATTTTTTATTTAGTATTTGATTACAAATTCAAAGATACCATAAATCTCAAAAGAAAAAAAAAATTTAAAGTTTTTATATTATTTATTGAAAATAAGAATAATTAAAATTCAAGAAGTGATGTCCTCTGCTGCTGCACTATGTGAGAGACTATCAGGCAAGGTGTTTTGGCGTTTTAGTGTGTAGGCATCTGGCAAGTATCCCCGAGTGAGGGACTGAATTGATATGACGCTGGGTGGAGTTCCGTGACAATGTCCATGGTTGCTTACATTTAAAACTTGCCGTGAAATTTTATTATAGTGTACAAATGTCGTTGTCGGAGCATCGTAATGACGAAGAATGAGGGATCTTTCGAAGTTACGAAATGGCAGCTTGCAAAGTAAATTTGATTACGGATGATCCCTTAGAAAATCTAGTCGCCATGTACATCACTGTCAGTAATTTCCAAATCGCTGGTTTATTGGTTTACCTGATGGAATCACCTCCCTTTATATCACGTCATAGTCCATTGTCAGCGCTGCAGTCGTAAAAGTTGATCAGATTGCACGATTCTAAGCCACGTGGCTTATCTCACTACAATCGTTGGCGTGTCAACTTAATCGCTACCAATGTCACATTTAGCTCTTAAATTAGAGTGTGGTGTTCCTTTTACGCCAAATGGGTTGGACAATATGCGAGATGGGGTCTAACAACTCCTAACTTTATCAGACGTCCAACAAATCACTTTTGATCTTTCGGAGATAAATCGGTTTATTAAATTATTTAATTTTAACTCTCTCACAGATTGCTTTTAAAATATTCCTTTAAGGGATGAGCTTCTAACTTTTCTTTAATACGTAAAAACTAATTCAATCTCCAGAAATAGTTATCTATCCAATTAGTTTTACCTGTGAACTCCGGTTAAATATTTTAATGACTGGCGTATAAAAAGCAATAAAAATTATAATTAAAGTCCGTTATATCCGGTAGAAGAAGATGATAAAAAAAACTGCACATCAGGTTTTTCCTGTGAAGTTAGTAGTAATGCAAGAAACTCTCCAACACGCTGCGGGTTTCGACAAGGGTCGTACTCGATTGATGTTGTTCATTGCCGTTTTCCCGAGTCCTCTTCCATAAAAACGTGATCAGAATGTGTGATTAGGTCGGTCATAATTAGCAAACCTCAAACTGTAAAGATTGATCAAACAAACTCAATTATATGCCTCATTACTCTAATGGTCAAACAATCTATTGTAAAGCAAACTTAACTTGTAACTCGAATTTAAGTTTGTATTATGCCTGGTAATTTATCTTAGGGGATTAACCGGTAATGAATCAGATGCTATAATTGTTCCAGTTTTTTTTTTTTTTACTCGAGTTGCGATCTTTCTTTTCTAATTTATAGAAAAAAAATCATTTCTGGAACTTCGTCGTATTTTTTTTTTAAATGTGCCAAGTAAATATAAAAATTAAATGTTAAGACGACGGCGAAATTTTAAGAATATTTTGATCATAAAGAAAATTTACGTGAAAAATTGCATTAACTAAACTGCCTGCCAAATTTTCTAGCTTTAATTTTATTTTTATTTATATATTTATTTTGGGAGTTATTAAGTACAACGAGAAGATAAATTCTTTTATAAAAATATCCTGTGAGAATATAGTTAAAATTTAACTTATTAATATATTTTCGGATAGTATATATAATTTTCCCTCTGTGGGGAAATTTCTGTAAAATTGTAAATTAGAACAAAAATTATTTTTGAAAGAATTAAGGACAATGCAATCCATTAAATTATTTTCTTAATTACTAACAGTTAGCGTGGTTTCTTTATCTTACAGATAAATTTCTGTGATATAAAAAATTTTATCTTAAAAAAAATAAACATTTCGTGTAATAGATTAAAGAAAAAAATGGCGAGAACATTTTTTTAACAATTTAAATAAGATTAAATTTAAGTTAAAGGACGTAAAATGTTAGTTAATGACTTTTCCTGAAAATTTCGTCTTAATAAAAAAAAAAAAAAAATCGCACTGAAAATTATGCGTTTATATAGAAAATTATTTTATAATAAAATCCCTTTCAAAAATTTAATCTTATTAATAAAAAATAAAATAAAAATTGGCTTTTTATAAACTGAATTATAAAAGAAGAAATTTATGCCGGAAGCAGATGGTTTAACTGTCCACTTATAGGCGTGTAACACGTGTTCAGATTCCCATGCTTGTCTGATTATCATATAAAATGTCGACCTGTTGGACGGTCACTCGAATGCACAGTTTTGAAACGAAAATCACTTGAGTAGCAAACAGGCAAGCTCATCAGCGCAGGTGTGAGGAATACAGTACGAGAGAGAGCAGATCAGGGCAGATCGACGTCAGAGCAGAGTGTGAATGTGTTTGAGGGCACAAGACATGTTGGCCCACCCTTGGCTGCAGTTTCTTAGTAACACATCGATACTATCCTTCCCTGTAACCAATGGTAAGTTTGTATAATTAATCGATGCGATTAATTAAAATCGATTTTTGAATCCCCCGATTAATATATATATATATATATATCGAGAGCTAGAAGTTAAACAAAAAAAGTAATAAAAAATATCGTGTATTCGCGTGTACAAAATTAATTATTGACTACGTATTTTTTTTTTTTTTTTAAATTTAAATAAATTAATTGTTTAAGTTTTGCGAGTTGGATAGATGAATCTTCTTCTTAATACTTCGTGTAAGATTAATCAATCTTTTTTGGTGATTGTTTTCAAAATGTGTTCTTGGAAAAATTTTTAAATATTTTCCGGTATAAAATTGATTTAATTCGCATATAAAAAAATCAATTAATAATAATAATAATAAATAAATAAATAATTTTTACAAGAATTATTTTCTCTACGTCGTGCAGGGAAGCCAACATAACATTCGTTTTTAAAAATTCATTCTAAAATTTTTATACTTTAAAAATAAATTTTTAAATTAATTTTTAGTTGGATATTAACGTTAGAGAACTTATTTTTTAAATAAGATTTTCTTAATTATAATATAAATGGCTTTATCGTATAGAATATATTATTAAGAGGGATTGCTGCAATTTCGGGATGATGAAGAGCATTGGCTGCAATTAAAGACAACCGAGCGTTTATCATATCTTGCAGATTCACAAAATAGTTATATGTGATTTGAGCACAGATTACTTAATTAAAATCGTTTTGACTGCTTAAATAATTTATAAATTTAATATACCAACTAATGTGCTTAATTTTATGCCAAAATTTCCTTTTGTTAGATTAGAATGGTTACGATAAGAGAAAACAGCATCGAATACTGAAGGAATTTTCGTTGGCGATAGGGAAATTGTTAGCAGTACAGGAAAAAAAAGAAGAAGGGGAAAAAACACGAAATTTTTATTAAATTTTAGGAAAATTATAGCAAAGTTTTCTTTATAGTCTTTGATGAGAGATGTGTTGTCGTAACATTTAGAGATGAAAGGAACGAGAAAAATAATGTTTAATGTGAAATGCTCAAACTTTTTTTTTTCCTCTTTATATTTTCGGGAAATTAAATTAAAGCAGCGACTTATGTTTTTGTTGGAAGTCACCAAAATTTTACGGAATGTTTCCATTAAAAAGCATAAGTTAGATTACTACCGACTTTAATAATGAATTCGGTTATATACGTAAAAATTATTTAAGAGAAAAAATTAAATTGATATAAAATGCAAAAAAAAAAAAAAAAAATTATTAATTCGAATATCTAAAATATTAAAAGCGATTAATTTACGGTACATTATCATTAATTTATCAATTATTTTGATTATTCTGAATTATTAAATTTTTGGAAAGTCTTACAGAAATATTCGAAAATTTTCTGTTTAATTTTGTGGAAAGTCTTTCTGTGTTTAAAGACATATATTTTCGGAGTTAAGCAATCGAGAATTGAGCTAATAATTTTCTGCTTTATACGTTTTAAAAGCAGAATTTCTGGATTAAAATTAAAATTTCGAATAATTCTAAAGCACCTACAGATAAACTCGCACTTGAGAACGAAAATTTTCTCAAATAATACTTAATTTATCTAAAATGTTTTATTTAAATGCAGAATTGGAGAGTTTCGTACGAGATTTTAATAGTTTTATAGAATCACGGCGATTCATCGCTGCACAATCGAAGTATTTTCGCTATCGTTCGAAGTTCTTTAGATAAAAAGCGCAAAAATTTATACAGTTTTAAAATATAAGAATGATCGCAATTATAATTACGTAAAGTTTGTAGAAATTAAGGAAAATTCCTCTCAAATTTTAATGGGTTTAGGGAAAATGCATTCAAATTATCCCCAAGATACCTTTCGAATATATTGTTAGAAAGCAGGCGACACGGAATGACGACGTCGACGACGACGACGACGACATGACATGGAGACGGAAACAGTTAAAAATTCGAAATGCTATGAGTCACATAAGCAATTTCACTTTGTTATTATTAAAGTACTTTGTGCATCATTGATCTTCAACATCGATCAAACCAATGTCAAAATCAGGTAGTGGATTTTGCATTTCGTCATTTACTCCAACTGGCTTGGTAATATATATAAGAGAACTCAGATTTTTATCGACCTGTCTACTGTCTTTTATCTTCTTTATTAAAAATATATCTATATATATATCTATATATAGATATATAGATATATAGATAGATAGATTTTTATTAAAAAAATCGTAAGAAAAATGACGTTAATACGATTTTTGGAAAGATACATGGTACGTTAAGTTTTCAAGTCATCTATTGTTGGTTTGACAACTGTCATAGTCATTCTATGACAACTAGAGACAGATTGGTAGAAACCAAATAAACTATCCAAACCAATTACTGGTCATGTTTTGAAAAGATTTTTAAAAGGAAAAAAAAGAAAAAAACGGAAAATTCTCTACGCGAAAGATTTATGACTAGATTATAATTTAAAGTTCGGTTTTTTTTCGGTCTCACGAATATTGGTTGTTGCGAAATTTAATCGATTTTCCACCTCTTTCAACTACTTAATATTAATAAACATAATGGCAAAAGTTCCGGAAAATTCCCCTAAATTATGTGCAATAGTTTCGAAGAATGGAGAAATTTCCCCACTCGTTAGAAAAACGGCCAAAATAGTTTTTTTTTTTTTTTTTTTAAATAATTTAATTGCCGTACGTTACAACGAAGGATTTTACATTAGTAACGATTCGTTATAAGCGTTAGAATGCGCGATTATCGTTATAAACGTGTAAAGTATTATTTATGACAACCTTAGAGACATTTTTCGCACGACGTATTTGCAGAAAAGAAAATTTATAAACTTCGTTCAGAAGATCTCCGACAAGTTTGATCCTGTTGTTTTCTATCCATTGATCTGTGGTAATAAATTGCTCTGTGGTCTGACTAATCTGATAGGGGGAAAGAGCTGAAGAGAGGAAGGGAAAAAAAAATGGTGTCGTGGCGTGGGGAGGATTAAAGGTCCCAGTTTTCTACGATAACAGTATTGTACTGTATAACATTGGACACTCTGTCCACTTCGCCCAACACTGTAAGAGACTTTATTAAAATTGCTACATCGACTAGTTGCGCTTCTTAATATATTCAAAATTATGAAGAACTGATGAAGGAAAAGTTAAAAAAAAATAAAATAAGATAATTTCTAAGAATTGTAAACGTTTTATTATCGGAAAAAGTTATTTTACGCCGTGCAAAACGTATTTAGAATTTTAAATACGTTTTGCACGGGCTTTTATTTAGCAAAACAGTTTTCGAAAGCAAAATTTGAAGATTTTTTATTATTATTGTTACTTTTTTTATATCGAACGTTTATTTTTATAAGAAATGATTCGATTATTTTATAGTTAGAAGTAACGAAAAACGTAATTTTTTGTTTTAGCTTTTCGGAAGCGCTTAAGTACAGAAATAAATTTTTAAAGAGAAATTATTAATTTTTAAAGAAGAATCTGTGAAAAATGCATTAAAAACACGTAAAAAAATCTTTAAAAAAATATCTACTATAACGACAATACTTACTTCGCACGAGAAAATAATAATGTAATTTTTTAGAAAGATAAATTTTAGGAATCGTCAAGGGAAATTTTTAAAGGAATATTAGGGAAATTTTCATATTGTTAAGGAAAATTGTTAATCTGGGAAACAATAGAAAATTTTAAAATATAATAACAAATATATATATATAAGATTTTTAAAAAGTAGAAAGCAATTTTCATGGCCGAGTATGAGCAAAATGTAGTTTACTTCGTAAAATTTTGCGTATAGTTATAGAAGTTATCCGAGTTATCCGTATGATCAGCAAATCGAGTTAGCAAATTATATTTAGTTTACTATGCATATTTTGCTATATTTAATTGTAGCTTTATATTAATGCAAAATTAATGACGGAACCGACGTAAACTGTCAGTATATACTATTATTCTAATAATAAATGGGTAGTAGTTTCAATTGATGGAATTACATAGATGGATTTTGAGAAATATCACGAATTCTATAGTTTTCCAAGCCTTAGAATTTGCTCTGCTCTTTAGAATTCTATTTAATGCAAGGCTTTCGACAGCTTATAATGCCTGCCTCGCTTTCTGCAGTTTGGTTTTCAAGCAAATTTTAGCGTATTTTTCTTAAATCTCTGCTTTACTTTTGCTTCAAATCATTACAGAATAGTTTAAAATCTTATTTTTACTCGACAGCATTCAAATTTTGTTAAAAAATTCTCCAAATCTCTTAAGAGAGTACGTTTAACCTTCTGTGTGAGCTCTTATGAGCGATACGTAAAGAAGAATTAATTTTAATAAATTAAACAAAAATCCACTGTATAATTTTATCGCTTTCCTGAATTATTATTATTATTATTTTTTGTTGTTTCGAATTTAAAAGTAGAAATAAGAGCGAAAAAAAATCGATGGGGTGGAAAGTAGATTATGATCCAATTTTTTAGAAGTAGAAATGGTTACTTTTTATTATATTTATAATGGCAGGAGCCAAAGTTTAAGCGAAAGATCGCTCAAAAAGAAACGGAAATAAATCTCAAAATTTTGTAAACGGTTCAAGAAAAGCAACAAGAAAACAAAATAAATTGTTGAAAGATTCACTATATTGAATGTGATGTTTTTCGCCACTAGCAGAGAAGCAACAAAAAAATAATTCTAATCTTTACTCGAGACAGAATGAAAAAAACCACACCTGTTTGAGGTCAATAGTTCCCTAAGACCATCGTGGTCCTAATAGTCCGAATGATGGACGATATATGATTTTCTTTCCTTCTGTAATTTCATCACCTTCTTCACAAACTAACATAACATTTGTGTCTGTGTAATGACTCAATACATATGAGAGAAATAAGATATGCTTACTTTCCAGACAACTCTTTTTTCTTCTTCTTCTTCTTCTTCCTAGGAATTAATTGATCGATATTAAATTCGTACCGCTTAAAACACAGTTTCCGACGCCGTTACCGAAATTTTAAGAAAGATTTAAGTGGTTAAAACCTTAAAATCAAACCTCACTTAACATCGATATCGCTTTCTTCGTTATAGTTTTCTTACGACTCCCAAATTTTTGGAGGAGTTCGCGTGTTAAATTAATGCTTTTTAACATTGTTATTATATACATAAATTTGTTTTTTCGGTAGGTAGACCATCGGTTAACAATTATTTAATTTGAAAATTTAGCTTAACCATATTTTATTAATATGAGACTACCTAATGGGAATTTAACGCCGTTTCCAATAATGAGAAAAACTATGAGAAACAGTATAAATGTTTGATTTTTTTCTTTGTTTTTAATGCTAAGTGGGGGAAGAATAGGCGTTCTATATATATAAACGGGGGAAAGAGTTAATTTAAGTAAAATCCACTTTCAGTTCTCTCGTCATTTGGGAGGTGTATTATGTCAATCGTAAATGCTAACCTTTTGCCCTGGCCTGCGTGACAATAGTAGGCACGCAAACATACCATCCTTGCCACTGACCAAACCTTATGTTATAAATCAAGGCAGTAGTTCGTCTGGATTCATCGATTACACAGGCTCTGATCATAACGCTTGCTTTTTGGAACTACCGGTAGCCAGAAGTGTTTGAGCATGCGTCATTCCCATGGAAATAAAGCATCCATCGACATTTGGTCGAAAGGGGGAAAAAAAACGACAGAATCTGCAGTTGCGTGACTTGGGATCAAAGTACAGAACGCAGATCTCTGAGAATATAAGCATATGTTGTTCTATCTGCCTGTGGCTGTACTTACATTCAGTCACTACCACGAGGTGTCGCTTTTTTTCCTTCTCTTCATAGCGCAATTCGGTTGCCTCTTTTGATCCGAATCCTTCCGATTTATCAGAAATGTTTTTTCTTTTTTTTTCTCTTTCCAAAAAACATCTAGTGTTTGCAACGACTGTTGGGTTCCCGCCGCACACAAGCTATAGAAATGTTCACACATTAGCAATACTTTTGTTAAAATAGTTTTTCCGCAAAAACAACTTAGAGAAACGGTCATCTGTGCCGTCTACCAGCATCAACAGATCTTTTTAAGTCGCTATTAATGCGTCCTGGATACTCGTATCTTCTTCAGCTATGCAAATTTAGCTACTAAGCTGTATTTAACCCCTCACCTCATCACATTTGGATAGTGTAAGCGTGCAAAAGTGCGATGCAACGAATCGAACGCTATGCATATCAAAATACAACGTTTTCAAAACTGCGATATTCTTGGATATGCGAATAATTTTGCTTATAATTAATCAGATCGTTGATCATAGAGAGTTTTATTAAAAATTATTGGCTTAACATAGCGAAAAAGATATACTATGTATATTTACTTCCATTAAAACAATCGAAAATATCTTTACCGAAGTATTTTTGTATGAATCTTTAACCATATTAAAAATGAAAACTTTTACTATTCTTCAGAATGAATAGTAAAAGTTTCATTTTTCAGCAGATTTTTCTGTTTTACGCTTTTATGTTTTAGTTTTCCGCTATCGAGAAAACATTTGTTTTTTTTATTTTTTTCCTGCCTTCTTGATCGCTTTTAAATAAGTTTCTGTCTGAATTTGGAAAAATAGTATGTTTTCGAACAGAAACAACTTTTCATCCGACAAAATAAATGAATAAAGAAGAGCCTTTGAGCCAAGTGTTTCCATTGATCTGACTTTGGTCTTATACTGATAGGCCTAACTTGTCCGAGATTAAAGCAAAAGGTTTCCATTGATCGGTAGAGACGTCATTAGTAAATCGATAAATTAGATGCAAGCCCCTCTGACCTTTCCATTTTTTTTACGTTTTTTTAATCATAATTTCTTTCTCCGTCACGTGGAATTTCGAAATTTCGACCCCGATACACAAAAATCTACATAAATAATCATCTCTGAAGCTAATTATCGAGCAATTGTCTACGTCTGAAGGTGCAAAAGTTAGAAGAGACGAAAAGAGACATATCCTCCTTCCTCGCATCAGCTGTTTTAAATAACTAGTCTCGATACAAAATTCCTATTTTTTGTTTTTTTTTTGTTTTTCTTTCTCTCAGTCGAACCTTTTTTTTTTCTTTCTCTAAAATATGAATCGATAATAGCATAAGTCATAAATATAAAAAAAACCTCTCGAGTCTCATTCAGCAGATGAAAAATTCGGGTGATTTTACTCGTCCCTAGATTCTCTGTAAGAAGAGAAAGCTGGTTTACCCTCGGAAAAAAAAATAAATTATGATGGAAAAAATTTGGAAATTGCACAAAGAAATTCGGCTTAACTCGCATTTGCAACGAAAAACTTTTTAAATATGTGTTAATCCCTTGGCAAGTTTGGCACTACTAAAACGGATCTTTAGTGATTTCTTTAACTAATTCAGAGGAATTTACATAAGACGAGTTTAAAATTGTCGAAATTCTGAATCTCCAGGAATAAAATCTTTTAGAGTTTAGAGCGTTACGAATAGATTAAACAGTTGTATGCATGAAAAACTGCTAATTAAATCTTTGGATATTTGGAAACTCATAATATAAAACAGCATCCTGACCTGAATTATTTTGACTGCTAAAAAAAATACAGATAAAAATTTAAGTCTAAAATCTAAATTTCGATCAAAAATTAATTTAGGATAGTAATTATTGCATCAATCAATAGCACGATTTCAAGACTTTCTCGTTGTTTATTAAACTGTTTTAACAGGTTAATACCTAAAAATGCTTGAAATTAAAAATTGAAAAGTGACAGAAATTCAGTCGGTTTATCTTTAATTCAGTTTGTTGAAAGTTTAGGTTGTTCTGATCGGGATAATAATTAGATACAGAACTCTCTGTTCAAGTTAAAGTTCTGGTACGACGACGTCGTGTTTCGAAAGAAAATCTATCTTTTATAATAAGTTAATTCGTATTTTTGGACTTTTCCGATTCGTTTGTGGAGAACGTGACCCGTTTTGTACATTTAGAAGCGCATTTACCGGAGAAGAAGATCATTTATGTCACGACATTATCCAATACATTCGGACGTCTGCTTGGGATCGAGCTTCGTACACGACACAAGTCATTTATGGTATATAATAGGCTTCGAAGTTATTATCATATTTCCCAAATCATTGTAATCAAATAGAGTTGTATAAACGAAGGGAATTCGTAGCGAAACTGGTCCTATGTTCGATGGCAGATGTCACAAGATAGACGGAGGAGGGAACAGCTTGGGATTCGGAAATATCGGTCTGATACGAACAAACAGTCTGTTAATTACAAGGCTGAACTTTCATTGACTAACGGAGCACGACCTTAGTCGAGGGGTCCATCTCTCCAGTCAATAAACAGTCCCCTATGTCAATCGGAAGATGTCAAGAATGGGTTGTGTTTATATAGGGATAGACTACAAAAGAGGTGACGGACGTCGAATGCAAAAATAGCCATTTTCCTGTTACTTACTGTTTAATTTTTATATAAATGCTCAAATTTGATTATTGATCACTTTACTAAAATATCAAATTTATTCGAATTTGTGCAGTATAATCAGACACTTTTTTACGATTTCAACAAAATACGAAAGTTTTATGCGGCTTCCGAAAGCCAAGCTTGTAAATCTTTCTGTCGATAAATTACTATGAGCTTTTTAGAAATTAAATCCCTATTAAAATGTGAGCGTGCACTGTCCCGATTTTACATTAGATCCGATCGATTATCATATTAAAAATAAACTGGTTTATGAGAAATTTTCCTCATAAACTATTAACCCCTTTAATCAAATTTTATAAAAATTTACCGATCAGGAAGGTCTTCGAACTCCGAAGATCGGAAGAATATATAAAATATAATATAATAATAGTATCTTTTTCAGAAAATTTGCATGGTTAAAGTGTGCTTTTCAGTTCCGTATAGAAGAGTAAACAAGACCGACCAAAGATTTTCTATAGAAAATCTTACAAGGATTAGTGTTCCCTTCGTTACAACAGTCGCATAATGTTTCTAGTTTGCTTTAAAAATAAACCAGTTGGTATTTTAAGTTTTAACTGTTCAATATATTTAAGATACTTTTCATGCTTCTATAGAATTTAAACTGCACTAGCAGATATCCATTTGCACATTTTTGCTTCCGTTTTAAACTTTATCAATTCGCATTGCATTTCCTTCTTATTGGAATATAGGTTATAAGATATGAGGCCTATTGTTTCAGAACACATTTTTATGATATCCCATTACTAATAGTTGATTTTGATTTTTGGTTATTAACAAAATTTCACATTGTTAATGCATACAAAACATCGAGATAAAAATCTGTAAACAAATAATACTCGTTAAAGCGAAAATTTTTCCAAAGAAAATTTTAAAAGAAAACAATAATTTTGTTTGTTTTTTATCGTCATAACGTTTTCTAGTATTAACTGGAATCATGGAAAGATAACAATTAAAGTAGTATGATTGCATAAAAGCCTAAGCGAAGTAGTGTTTATAATTTGTATATAGGAGGCCGGCAGGTGTTAGCGTTTAGCGATAAGTTTGTGTTCAAAAGTAATGTTAGTGTCGTCGTCTACCTGTACGTAAGTTACGTAATCAAACGATGACAGACACGGAGGCGGAGTTATGGTTCACGCCATTGGTTCGTCTGTTTTCGGGTTGACGACACGAGACACCGACACAACATTGCGACAAGCGGCGTCTGCCAATCGTCGCCCTCTATCGCCACAGAACGGCCTCGTCGGGGGGGCGCTGTTGTAGTGTTCGGGGCTGCCAAGTAGACAGATGACGGTGTTGTAAGTGTGGCGGGAGCTCCAAAATCACACATTACGTCTAGTTATGTCATTGTATTGTCTCTCCTTATGTTGTCAGGGGACTTGGTGTTCGGAGCGAGTCGGACAGAGCGTTCGACATCGGAGTGTGGTGTTTGTGCTCGAGTAGCAGCCGATTGTGCTTTGATGACAACCGAAAATCATCCCATCGATGGAGCCATGCATCGAACGTCGCTTGTCATGGATGTGGTAAGTGTATTTGCATGACTTAAATATTATCAAAATTATTTAAACTTAACCGATACCGAGATAGTTTTAAAAAAAATTAAATACTAAAAAAATAAAGACATGCAGAAGAATTTTTTAAATAGTCGGGGGGACCAGGAAGTTTGTGTGACACACCCAACACATTGTAGCCAGGCGAATCATTGTAAGTCGTCTCATGTTGAAGAGCAGGTGGGGGAGGTCGGTTTATTGTGAACTCAAACCTGTTCTTGTTCGGCTATAAACTTGGGGACAGGATAGGGGTAGTGTGATCCTATCTACTTGTGCCTATACTTTAAACCTGAGTCAGTTTTTGTGCAGCTTGTCAGTTTTTTTATTAGAAATTCATTTCTAGCTTCTATTGTTTGTAACTTTAAAAATTGTTTTTACCTTATCGGGGATTAGTGTAATTTAGGCGTTGGCGTTTAAGTAGCCACCCGGTCGCCAATTGTAATTAGTCTAAGTGACGTTTTGGCGTCTGATACTTTCTGGGTAAAAGGTGATGTCACATTTAAAGTAATGCATCACGATATCTATTTTGTGTGACATACGGCTTTCTAGGAACCATTGTTATCACTTCACGTCCTTGCCGGCTACAAAAACAAACTGGTTTGGCCTTTTTTCTCTTCAATGTCACGTTCTTAATATTAAAATTCTCACGTCTGACTAGAGGAGTCAGTTCCCCCTAAACGTTAAGCTAATTTGAACTGTTAAGATGACTTCCCATCTTAGTAGTTTCTTAAACGTACTCATCATATTTTTGTTAATGCTTCTATCAAACAAAGTTAAAAAAAAAGTATGGATTATAGAGAGATAAGTGAGAATTTATTAAACGCTAGTGCTGCTATTCTTCTCAGGTTTTACCATTTTGGTAGGATCCAGGTGATGATAAGGATGACGTCACGTCGTCCAGGGTTTCTTCAGTCACGATTCTGCAAACCATCTGGTTTGCGCCACACCCTTTCGCCACGTCCCCGCTTATTTAGTATGGAAACACTCGCTCGAATATCATGATTTATGCTGTAAATATTGTTATTTTATATGTCTATAATCACTTACGACTGCCTCCTTGACATAAACTGAAATGTCTTTGGAGCCGAAAGGACACAAAGGAATCTTTTATGCAGTGTCCTGTAACCTTCTCCCAGGACATAATTTACATTTGAAGGTTATGTTCGTGGAATGATAAAGGGGAAAGGAAGATTTTATCTGATGGTGGCAAATAAAAATATATACTATATATATGTACGTACGTATCAAGCGGCGCCAATTCCGTGTTGGAAGAGGATTATCGGCTTTCTTGTCATTATAAGTAGTGACACGGCCGGCGTCACAACAGTCAATAAAGGGACCTGTTATATGGAGGGGTCGCGACCCGATGATGGATGAGGTACCAGGCGAAAAATGGTCCGATGTTAGACCATACCAATAAAAGTATTAATTGTGGAAGATGCTCCGGATCCGGATTTTCCCATCGTCTTAATGATTTGCAGTGATCGAATTATTGTTATCTGATGAATTATTTTTTAAAAAGAGGGACGGCGGAGTCAGTTACACGCGTCCTGCCCCCTTATAGGGAATACATCCTTAGCGTCACGAGATGTTGCGTGTCCAAAGAGATTTGCATAAACCGTATTCGCATCTCCGATCCCGTCCGAGCACTTCCGAAAAGCTGTATCGTCTCTTTTGCTTTCTTTAAACAAACGGAGACATTTTTAAACATTTGTCTTCTTTTTTTTTAATTCGCCATTTAAAATCGCATAATACCTATCTTTTAAATTTAAAAATATGAATGGATATCTATTGATAATCTCTATGCTTTATAGAGATCTGCCCATGCTGATTATCAATATGAGGCCGTCCATTATCTTTCATCTGAAACTAGTAAACGACATTCTTGTAGCATATCTCCTATAAAATTTTATCCCGAGGCTTGCAGAGAAAGAAAATGCGTGATCTTCGGAGATTAAGCTATTTAGCAATTACATCGGCCATATTGCTTTCAGAATTTGCTTTTGCATCTAATAATCTAATGTAATAGATGAAAAAAACAGGTTTTTAATAAAAATTAATATTAATTCATAACAATATCTTAATAACCATCCCCTTTAATAATTTATAAGAAACTTCAGATGATTGTATCTAAAGAGCTTCGAAGAGAATCAATATGAAAAAACAATAGAAAAATATAGAACTCCATGCTATCTATCGAATTCATAATTTATTAAATGAAGACTGTTTAATTTTTAGTTAATAATTTTCAACAAATCAATAAAATTTGTCTCTTTTTAAATTCTGCTACTTATAAAATTTTAAAATTAAGTAGGCCGACTTGACTGCATTAATCGTGACATAAAGGCCTTTCAGTTTATCACCGAAATCGTTAAACTTTCAAAATTCTTGCTTATCTCTCTATAAAGTCAAGCACGATTAAATTTTAAAAATAGGATTTTTTTAAATTTTAAAAATAGGATTTTTTTCTTTAATTGTTTCTCAATAAATATGATAGAATATACCGTGTTGATAATAAATTGATACTACAGAGAATATATACTTAGGAAGGATAAAATTTAAGGTTACTCATGTTAAATTCACGTATTCGAAATTCTTCACGGTGCACACGTTGATATAACGTGACACGATTTCGTTCAGGGTCTACTTTCCATAAAATACATATCCCACATTCCAGATTTTCATAGATACAGATCTAAAGAAACGATAGACTCTGAAAATAAGATTTTTCAGAACCAAGAAAAAGAAATATATATATATATAAGAATTAATCTAGTGATTTTAATAAATTTTTATATTTATGTATATATTTTATGCGGAACATTAAAATTTAAAATATTTCAATGCATTTCTATGAAGTTTATCTAATAGCGATCCTAAAATCCGATGCCCATTTTAGAAGTTGTCAATTAAATTAATTATGAAACAGTGATAAACCGATTGTAAACTTGCTCGATTGGTTAATAAAATCTACTTTTTGTAAAATTTTTGAGATATTTTCGAAAACAGCATCGGCAGGAAGAAAATAAGCTTTAGGATTTTTTATAGGCTCAGCTGGCATATCCAGTCCAAGGGGACGAACTAGGAGCGATGTGACATTCAAACTTCATGTATTATTGACGCCAGTTTCCACCCACCTTTTCCTATGTATTGTTGGATGAGACTCCACCCCATATAATCTAAAGTCCCCATACGCACCTGGTCTCCCCCAAGGCACCCGAACCGACTTCGTGATTTAAAATTATAATTATATACCACTTTGTTATTTACCGAACTCGATATCCCGACCGGAAATGCGGTGACTTTGCTGCACACCTACCTAAATTTGCATGGCAACTTTGGACCGGTTTGAATAAAAGCAAACTCTCCAAAAAATTGAACCTTATAAAAGATTTTTTTTTAACTGGGAAGGGAGTGGTTGCCGCCTGACCCTTATTTAAGGGCGAATTGTAGGGACACGAAAATTGCCGGTAATGTGCCCGCCGGCCATACGTGATTCCATTTTGTTCTACGCGAATTTATGTCGGAAAAATCTTTAAAGACGCTTTTCTTTCTTTCAATTATCGCTAATAAGAAAGAAAGGCCGGGCGGGTTTCAGAACGAATCGCGGATAACACGCTGCATAGTTAGTTATTATCTGTTTGTGTATGTGTTTTACGAGCTGCTGATGGCATGCAATACTTAATTTGTGGATTTTTCCATTGCAGGCAATCCGTTGTACTTCTCCTAACTGTCCCTGCGACTGTTTCTCTCCCGGTAAATGCCAATTACGCATCTGCGACACCTGTCGGCACGGCTGGGTGGTGCACGGTGAGTATTCCGCCGTTAGAATTATATTATAGCAACTTGTTAAAAATTTTTGCATGGGGGTGGCATGGCAAGCCGCTACCTCCTCTTTTCTCTCTCTCTCTCTACTGCAACAACCGGGGCACAAATGGGCGCCGAGGGGTGCGTTAGCTCGGTTCAACGATCTCTCTTTGTTCGGCATCACCTCTCGCTCTTATTAATAACTCTTCGGTAGCCCGGGGATGAGTTCTTTCCTAGTTTCGCTTTCACCTCAGCGCGTCCGTTACTGCGTCGAGTGGACTCAGACGATGGTCCGGTCACGATCGCGAAATTGGCAAAACTAATGGTGGTTGTTTGGGCAGGCAGACATCCAACTGTCTGCCGCAGCCTTCCGCAATAGGGTGAAAGCAGCGATGGATGGCCGTCGATAATTCTGTCGAGGTTGCATGCCGTCCCCTCGTTTGTCAACGGGACGTAGGACCCGTCAGTTACTAAAGCATCGCTTTAGAGGCCGCCATCTTGGAAGACCTATAGATAGGCTATTTAATTTCCTGAGAAGTGTTTACCTACATGCTAATTTATTGCGGCGATCCCTCCGCTGACAGAGGGATTAGAGTTGCGAGCGGCTTTTTTTCCCGCCCGCGTCATTTATTACTAGCTCCGACTTGTCGGATGCGGCTTAAGTGCCTTATGCAAATTGACGCTTGCTGACAAAGTAATAGATTCTGCTCATTCTGCCTCTGCCTACAAACGATTGTTTGAATGCCGCAAACCACATCTCGCAGATGGCAACGAATTACCTACCCTCTTCCGCATTTAATTGCGCACAAATTGATAATATCGAACGGCTAATCTCCGGGTTGTGATTTACTCGCGCTAGAACAGCACGGAACGATGACTCGACTAACAGCTTCGTTTGCCCATTTTTTCCTTTTTCTTCTTCTTATAATCGGAAACGCGCTAATCATTGATTGGAAGAAGTTAAAGAGCAATCGATACTCCGATTCCGAAGTGACCTGTAATTCTCGCTATTGTTCTCAGACCTGTCATTATAGTTTTCTGTCAAAAATCATTCGATCTAACCGACTGTTCGACACCACTCTATTATTATTTTTAACTTCATTATATCCTATAACTACCCACTGAACTTAGTTTTTCCTTTTGTTCCTTCCGATCCCCCCTACGAGCAGGAAAAATAGCGAAATAGGTAGGAAATTGTCTTTTAACTGTTTCACAATATTTAGATCTCGGGTCGAGTCGAATCCGGAACTACCTCTGGCTATAATGTACCCTGTGGCCTCTGGAAGGACGTGACTGGAATGGACACTCAAATCCCTATCTATTGTTCTTGATATCTTGGACGTTGTATTCTTTCGACGAACTTTAGCTCTGACATCATGTTTTAGAAATGGACTCTTGACACTCTTGGCATGAAGCGGCACCCCGACCGATAATAAATATATAGGCACGGCTAATTACATGTCATTATCAGTTGAATGGTCAATCTGATCGCGAACGTGATTCTATCCTCATTTTTTAAACTTCTTGATTATAGGAAACTCTCCTTTAGCTGATAAATAACATCAATTCGAAACGTGACTACTGATTCTTGTGAATGCAGAATTCATTACAATTGTAGAAACTATAATAAAATATTATTGATTATAAAAAAAAGACAAGATTCTTATCGCTGCGGTTACTATTGAGACAACAATAAAAATACATAGTCGATTATTCTGTTCAGATAGACGGAATTGCCTTTAATGTTGGATATAACCCAAGTTTTAAATATTTAAATTTTTGTTGTTTCTCTCGGGACTTCGCGGCATTTTGCGTTACTTAATTTACAAGGTTTTTTTTAAATGATCACGATTGGGCTCTTTAACAAGAATTTTATGATTTTATAATTAAAACGAACTGGTTAATATCAAAGCGATCGCTTGCTTGGGCTGAACCGACCAAACAACATTTTGTACGTGCAAGGCGGTTAATTTTTTTTTTATTACTACAAATGCACGCAGAGTTAATTTTGAAATATATAATGAGTAAAATATCTGTCATTATTAATAACACTTTATTGATAAATAAATGGATAAAGAACTAACAATTTGCATGCTGTAGAAGACTGTTGGTTAAATAAGCTTGATTGGATAAACATTTGAAAAATAGTCAGCGAATTACAATACTATATTAACGAATTTTTAACAACAAAAAGTGTGATGTAATTTGAGCAAAGTGCACACAGTTGGTCAAATGAACAAAAAAGGAAGGGAAATGGAGGGGGAGATGCAGTCGAGCCATGACAGAAATGTAATTACTGTTACAAGAGGACGAAAAGTTGTCCACTAAGGGGTCACGGTGACCTAATGACATCTAATGGAACGGTCAAAGGGCACGACACACCCTGTGGCTCTTCCTATTGTGCACCACCAACTGTGTACAAATTGCTCATTCGCTCGAGTGGTCAGGGCCGATCAGGAGCAAGGTCGGGTGCAGCGATGCACATGCGACGACTCCTGTCACCAGCCACTTTATTAGAAGGTGATAGATTGTTCTGCCACCAGATCCAATGACAATAATTTACACCCTCTCGCCAAGCTAGTGGAAATAAACGGGAAAAGTGGATAAAAAACTAAAGTAAGAGTAGATTGGGATGGGAAAGAAATGTTTTAAATAATCTCTGAGTTTTTTAAAAGTTGTCTTTCTAGTTTGTTTCAGGCCGTGTTAAACTTGTCCCCTTAGCCTCGTAAAAAAAACAAAATTGCTGTACGTACTTAACATCCGCCATGTCTTTTATCACACCGTCCATTATACGATGAAAGGTGTATTGCGCTTTTTATTAATGTCTCACGATCTTCGTCGCCATTAAGACAACCGTTTGAGAATTTTTGTTAATTTTCAAATCTTTGTGGTCACATTAATGTGTTTACGGGACAGGACGGACTGTCGTAAACGGCGACAGACATCTTGCTATAAAAATTAAACAATGCTTTTCAATTATCTCTCCATTTGCATTTTTTTATATATATAAATTTAACCTGAGAGTCCTAACAAAATTCTCAACTGTAAACCGATTTCTTTTCTTTTATGACTTCATATCGAAAATACATCCGGTTGCATTTAAAATTCTTCACGTTAGGAGGACAACGATCGCAATCAACGTGTGTAAATGTCGTCTGCTTTGCTTAGCATTCTCAAAAGTACTAATTCGCTTTTATTTTCCGGTTTATTTCGAATATTTCACGTAAGCAAATACTTTCTTTTAATAGTTAAAAATATATTCCTATAATGACTGAAAATTAAAAGGAAAATGTATATTTTATATTATTTATAGTAGATCAGTAGATCATATAGTAGATTCGACATAACTGAAAAAAGGTATTTTGTTTGACTGTATTTATTTTATTTACAATAAATACAAATAACTTTTAATTGTTTGTATTTATTGTACATTTATAATATATATAATATTATACATTTGTTGTTTATAATACATTTCCGATAGTAAACTGAATAATTTTTGTAAATATATATCATATTTATGCAGTATACTTTTGCCATATGTATTACTGACATAATTAGAGAACGTGATAAAGAGTAAATTCATTTACTGATGATGTCATTATAACGTAGATCGATAAGTTTAAAAATTTCAGAAATGCCATTTATAAATTACCTGTTTGAAATTTGTTCAATCTATGCTATTATCTTGAAGTAAGCTTATCTAAATTTTTATAAGTCTTACTAAACAAGTAAATAACAACTATCTTGTTAAACGAGTGAAAAAAAAACCAATAATGAACTATCTGCACTCAGTTTTAATATCTATGCGTAATTGTTTGTCACAGGCTTATTAATAAAAGTGATTCTTACTGGTTTAAATAATCATCGTAATTGAATGCAACGCTATGAAATGATAAAAAATGATTGTCTTTTGTTTATCCTAAATAAAAACAAATGTTTAAAATTAAACTAGCGAGTAAAAATTATATGGATCAAAAATCTTCGAAAATTATGCTGTAAATTAAGTTATAAAATATTATAATAAATTAAAGACTATAATTTTCTTTCGATTTACTGTGTTTTAAATAAAAGGAAATATTGTATCCGTTAAAATTTGCATTAATTTGTCATTCGATACTCTTTTTTATTATTTTGAAGATTTATGTTGAACTATTTTAGCAGAATAAATTAATAATTGAATTTATATCCTATCTATTTAAAATGATAAAAAGTGTTCAAAATCTGAAAATTCATAAATTATAAATATTCGGATTTTTATTAAATAAAATTATGAATCGTTTATATCAGATTCTAATTTTTTAAATTATATTTTGAATGTTGAAATTGCAAATTAAAAGAATCTTCAAAAATTATTCTTTTTATATTAAAAAATACTCAATGAAAATTTAAAAACATAAATTATAAGAAATTGAATCGCTAATCACTTATGCGATTTTAAATAAATTCTATCAAAATTAAAAAAAAAAAAAAAAAAAAAATAGAAGCAATATTATGATACTAAACTCCAGTAAATAGATTCAAAATTTTTATTTTCCACGAGTCGAGTTTTCCAATTAGATTTAAAATAACATGGATGCATTATACCACTAACAACTACACTTTAAACGTAATACTGAAAGCCATCATATCTATCACAAAATGTAAATAAGCTTCTATTGTTGGTGCACTCACAAAAGATACAGCAAGTTATCTGAATCATCACCAATCAGCTTAAATTATATTTTATAATTGAGTTTTGTTTAGTGACATTTTTCCACAGCTTTTATTTCTTTTGATTTATAACTTTATTTTACTATTTGATTATATATATATATTGTAAACTTGTCCTCTGCAATATTAAAGATTTTTGAATAATTTTAAAATATATAATTTATATAGACTAATTCATACTAACTGCATTTTTTAACAGCATTATTTTCATAATTTAGAGACTAATAAGAGAATGGCTTGTATGTAGACCTAACTGAAAAACTTTCATTTTATTAATAGTATTATTTGAACGGATATATAAATATTAATAATGAATTAATTAATTTCATAAATATCTTTCTTCTGTAAAAATCATAAAATTCTAAATTATGTAAGATATAATTAATTGAAATTATCTATAGGTATAAATTATTACTCTTTTAAAATATGGCTTTAATTTATGCACTATTTAGCACTTTAAAGAATGTAATTTTGTTTAGAAAGTAAGTTGGTAAAAAGTGAAATTCACAGTAATTATCAGCCGAAGTATTTCTATGTAAAATGTGATGTTTGTTTTACCGATATAAATTTTCAGATTAACAAAAGATATTGACTGCCAAGTCGTGTTCGCGTGCAGCTGGAACGTAATAAAGTATCACCTGAAAGAACAGCATCCCCATTCTGCAAATTCTGAGAACATACACTATAGCATTTTACATCTGCTGGCATCAAAAACTATTTCAATAGGTCATACTGATTTAAACTAAGTAATATAAAAATTTAAGTCTGTTATTTTCTATTAATTATTGAAATTATATAAAAATTTAAATGTTATTTAAGTTAAAAATTTTTATACGTTCGCTCTCATAATTTTTCATTTAGGATATGATTATTTAATAATTCTTTTATATGAAAAAATTATTAAACCTGTAACGAGTAAGGAAAATCTTTTCGAGATATTTTTAAAGCGAAATACATGATGAAAAAAATGCAATAGCTCGATTTGTGTTTATATAACAACAAAATGATCAATTCTATTGAAATAATTTCTGATATTGTATAATTTTGCTCATTTACCTTTTCGAAAACTTATAAGTAGTTTATTGTTAATACTCTAAAAGTTAATTTTCATAATTTAGAAATGATTAACATTTAAAAAAATTATAAATTATTCAGATTAATTTAAAATAGATAAAATTCAGAACAGATAGCTTCAATCTTCATTAAAAAATATAAAGAAAATACTGCTAGTTTTTTCTTTCTCTGTTTTTTATGAAGAAACAATGACTGTGAAGATATATTTTAAAAGATTTGTATAAAAAAAAGTAAGTCTATTCTTTTAGAAAAATGTTTCCTCATCCGGATAATAATATCAATGATAATTTTATAGTTGGATAAATATTCAATTAGAAATTTGAAAAATGTAGATTAGTAGTAAATATTCAGTTAGTAGATACTATTGCCGAAGTGACTATAGGTTTATATAAAATATTAACTAAAATAAATCTCAACAAATTAAATAGGAGAGTAAGACGTACAAAATAAGCTATTCTATAGAAATTAGTTATTTTTTCTGCAAAATAAAACTCATTTTTAAGAAAAATTAGTTATATAAACCTGAAAGCTATCTCTAGAACTACACATCGTAATATATTGAGATTTCAGAGGAATCATTTCTGGTTATCCACGTATGTTCTTATTAATTTTGAGGTTACTACGAAGTTTTGTTACAAGATTGTCGTTTTAGCACATTGAAATACTGTACTGAAATTTCTGAAATTATTTACCATTATGTGAAAGATATTACAATTATTTGAAAGAATTTTAAATATATTTTACTTCTCATTTGTCATTTAGGCACACCATTCAAAAAATATATTAAGAAAGAACATTTGAGAACAGTATAAATTTTATTGTTCCGTTTTATCCAGGTGTATGTGAAAATTTCAAAATTAGTTGTCATATGACGATTAACTTTGAAATCTCTACCCATTGTAAGATGTCGGTAATTCGAAATTTTAAAAATTATACTGTATATTTTTGTCACATTATGAAAAATATATTCATTTGGAGGATTTTCTGCAAAAGTGACTAAAGTACTACTGATTTTCCGTAAAAATTTTATTTATAAATTTATATTTTTTATTAATTTAAGTATTATAAGAAATTTGTTATTTAATGAACATTTTTGTTTTTTTTTTTTTTTTGTTAATCCAAACTGAATTTTTAAACTGTTTTTAACATCAAATACATCTAACGTAATGTAGATTTATCATCTCCAAGTTTTTATAGCAAAATAATAAATTTTCTTGCATAATTTAGTTTTTAGATATGGTATATGTTTTTCACAGGTAAAAGAAACCGGAGCTTAATTCGATTATTAATTCTATATTAATTTAATTAGTATAAAACAGATACAGTTATTATAGGAAGCCGAATTCAATTTTATTTAAAATTTTGTACATAATATGCAAATGTACACGCAATTTTAATATGATGACCACTATTAGGGATTTAGTAAAAATTGATTTAAGTTAAAAACGATAATCCAGAAACGATAAGGAATTTTATAATCATAAATTAAAACGAAATTTTCCGATATATATTCTGTTGCGTATGTCTGATATTTTATTTATTAGCGTTCTTACCTTTCAAATGCTACCTTATAATATTTGATAATTGTTTTATAGAGTAAAATATTAAATAGATTGAATCGAGTTTATATCGTCTATCAATCAAAAATAAGCGATAGAAACCGATACATAAAACTTATAAGAGGATTGATTTTCTTTTGATTGCAAGAGGAATTTGTTTTGCTCAATATATTATCTGGTTAGGTATGCCTCTGTCTAACTAATATCACCTAAAATTAATATTACTTTTCACATTTGCTTAGTTTAGATTTGTATAAATGTTAACAGTTAATTAAAATATTTAAAATTCGATCAGGCTGCAAATATTAAAATGTTTTTTATTGTTTCTTTCTAATTGGAGAACAGAAGAACTATTCCTTCTTTAATTAGATGTTTAAATGTGTGATTGTTTTATGAATAGTATAAAAACAAGAAAATCATTAAATTATAGTATTATATATAGTTTTTAGCATGGATTACAAAGAAAAACAAATATAAGCAGCGTAGTAAGAACCACTTTAATACTTTAGCTGTACAATAATTTTAAATTAGTCATTGGTATTGAAATTTAAACCATTTTAAATTTTCATATATAGTAATACCCCGATTTATGTAAATCCGATTTAGATAAATTCGGAGATACGTAACTTCTCATCCTGCCCCTCGCCTACTTGTTTGTTTCAAATTATATAGTGCATATGTAATGTACACATTTCATTTGCTGATTTGTTGATTAAGAATCTTTAATTACAACTACATATTATAAACTTTTATACTTTTTTTTGTTTTCTTGGTAATAAAGAGCCAGTTAAAAACATAATATATAGGCCTGTATACCTGAAATTAGATTTGGAAATCTGTAGATACCCCGACTTACGTAATTATGCTTCCCAGTCCCATCTAATACATAACTCCGGGGTATTACTGTACTATAATATCAAAAATCATTGAATTTAAAAAAAAAAATGTACAAATAAACGAGAAATCCGTACTATACAACATATGTAACCTGAAGTATATTTTCGATAAAAAGCGATAAAAATTTTATATGAATGCGTAAAATTATATTTTTGCTTATTTAAAAAAATGTACTTTAGAATAACTAAAGTAAATTTCAATAAACATTTATTTTTTTTGTTAAACTGCTTGTTGTTATAAAATTAATTGTCAGATCAATTTTGTTTATATATATAATCTTATATCTTATATTTCTTAAATGAATAGGGCAAAAAACATTTTAGGCCTATAGCAAAGAGGATTATTGCTACTAAATTTTTCAATTTCTATAGTTGGGTTTTTAAATTGCTTAGATTCTTAAGATGTTGCGGATTTAGTTCTAAATAATGCAAAGTTTTATAAACAAATTAGTACTGTATATAAGCTTGTCTATGATTGGCAGAAGTGCGCTATATCAAATTAAGGGAGACAAATAATTATAGCAACTTGGTCGCTGTCTTTTTTGTCGATAAATGATGGTCTGTTGATTATTAAGTGGGTCAATCTGTTGATTATTAAGTGGGTGAATTGATGCCTTGTCATAGGCTACTACTCATATTAGTTCAGGGCATTCTGTTGATGATTGTCATTGAAAGTGTGGCTCGAATCAGCAAATATTTTCCGAGTTGTAGGATTTCAATTCGGTTTTAGATTCTCTGGATGGAAATCCCTACTGGTTTCAGATGGTCATTTCAGACACAATACAACAAAATCGGACTAAATTAAAATATTCGTCGAATTTAGGGTCGCCATATTGGATCAATCATTTTAAATTTGAAAAACTCACATAATATTGGTAATCCGCAGTCCTCAAAACCTCTAGATACTGATTTCGTCAAAATAATACTAACATTAAAATTCCATCAAATTTGGAATCTGCTACTTTTATTGATCTCTTTTGAGTATAATTTTTCAATCAATATTTGAAGGAATATTTTTACACATAAGCACACAAATGATCGAGAAATTACGATTTTTAAAAGTTTCCGTAAGCTAACCATAGGAAATTTAACTATCCTATTTCTTTTTTTACCCTTTCGGGAATGAATTTCTGTTGCCTGGTTTTTGCACGCCATTTCAATGATCCCTTTATAACATTTCCAAATATTAGTTTTTTTATTCGTAGGGAAATACGCAAATTTGAGCTGAAAGATAGAATACATACATATAAGGTTCATACGAGTTTTATATATAGTATATAAATGTTTATTTCTGAAAGAAAATAATCATAAAATATGTTCCCTAATTTATATATACTTTTCAAAACTTAAAACGAGAAATCGACTAAATTTTATATTAAGAAAGGCAGTAAATATAATTTAAATAACTTTTAGTAATTGTTTCAAACAATGACATTTCATTAAACAGTTTAACTTAGAATTTCGCATTGAGCACATAATTATTTAAGTATTTACATGATTAATAATAATAAACAGAATTTCCTAGAAGCAAAAATAATTCTATTAAAGTATGCGAATCTTTAAATAGTTTTACAGAAACAAATCATTTCTCGAGTCGAAGAGTTCTAATCTTAAATGATTAGACATAATTATCAAAATTTATACAAAATAATAATAATAATAATAATAATAAAATAACAATAATCTTTTGAATAGAATATGCTTTACTACCTAATTGTTGTTTGCCTATATTATCGTTTATATATGATTATTAAATTTTTTAAATTTTTTATAAGATTTTCAGATTCGTGTTGATAATTCTAGGCGTTTTAGAATTATTCCTGAACATTTTATGAATATATAATAACAATCATCGATCTCAGAATAGCGAAACTTTGATTTATATAGATAACTGTACTGTTCTGTTTCTCTCATACTGATAATCCGAAATCAAAATACATTGTAATCTATACAACAAAGAATTTTAATTAGGAATTTTAAAAATAATTTGGCACTTTAAAAAGTTTATTATAGATGATTGAGATGATAATTTTTGAATGTAATGGCTATGAATAAAGTTGATTCTTGAAAGGATAATCATTTAAAATTTTTAGAAAACTCCTTAGATTATCAATTTGAGATAGCTTGTGCAAGTTTTAAATCTGATCAAACTGTTTATCGATTAAATTTTACTAAATTTAAATAGTTATTTTATATAGGGATGCTTATAATTCTAAGTTAAACTACTTATGAATTAATTCGCCTTTTAATAATGTAAAACTCTAGATAATAAGATAGAAATTATAGAAAGAAAATCGTGGATTAAATATAGCTCTGTAAGAAGTAAGAAAACATAATATCAGATCTACAAATATAGTCTATATTTGAATTTAAAGTTTGAAGAAAAAATTTTATTCGTTTTAGCTAATTAATATTGACTATTTATCTTTAATTCATTGGAAAAGAAAGTGAGTCTTCTTGTAAACCGAATCATATTATAATTAACTTACTATACTGTTAGGATCGAGTGATTAATTTTCATTTGTTCGAGCTTCGACATCTTTTCAATTTTAATTGCGACTCTGTAATATTTAATTTGTTGCACCAACTTGTTAGTTCAAAATTTATGTATTCAGAGGAAATTTTATCTAAATTTCAATTAGAATACAAAAAATTAAAAAACTCTAGTCTATTCAATCTGTTTTAATTAAAAAAAAAAAAAAATGAAATATTTTATTTGAATTATGCCATAGGAGAAACATAAGAAATACCTAACGATTATTGCATTCTAGAATTTTTTTTTCGCATTTTTACTAAATTTTTGATTTATTGAAATAATTATAAAACATGAAAGAAAATACTACAGAAATCGCAACTCGTATCAATTTTAATTGAAAATTTATTAAAAATATTCTAACTGGGCTATTAAAATGAAATTATCGGGCCATAACTTATCTCGCTTGAGTTATTTATAACTTAATATTTCAACCTTTAATAATAGTGCAAAGTGAATACGGCCGAACACATACATATATATATATAACGAACATAAAAGAATATAATATTGTAAAAGTAATGAACCTTTTCGTTATAAAAAACATTGCAAGGATATAAATAAACTATTATGATTTCTTTCGAATTTAATTTCACACGATCACGACAAATAAATCTTCGATTTTCGACTGGACAATTTTGAATAATTTTGGAATAATGTCGTGATCGTGAATAATTTTGCCTTTAGAAAGGAAGATTGTAAAATAATTAACCTATATATTACTTATTTTTAAGTGAAAAGTTAATGTAACCATAAATTGCTGACCTACTCTTTACTTAAGCTTATTTCATTTCAATCCAAGCTATTGTTGTCCTGATTCGTATATAGTACTATTTTAATGCTATGTACGAATATAAGAAACAACAATTCGGGATGAAATGAACAGGGAACAATATTAGTTTCTACTAATGTAGATAATCCAGAAATCAGTATGATAATTAAAAATACTATATATATATATATATAGTATCTTATTAAAGATCAAATTTATCAGAAAATTTATACGATATTAATTACGCTATTTAATTATGGTTTATAAAATTTCAGTAGAAATTTAGACTTCAAAAATAACTTTTATTATATTGTACTTCTTATTAGGCATTATTAGAAATAATGACTTGCATTTATAATAGAATGTGAATTAAATATTACAGAAAAGCATATTTTGAAGAGTTAGATTAGATTTTTTTCTACAAGTCCATTACTCGCTATAATTCCACTTTATCCAAAATGTATAACGCTTATAACTTTAAAGATTATTTAAGGATTATTTTTATTAGAATAGATATGTATACTGTACTGTAACTAGAACTGATTATAACGTTCCTGCAACAAAGAAAATGTTATCTATGTTCTGTGTTAATTTGCTCGAATTATCTTTTTTGCCTTTGATAGTACTTTTTGAGGTGTGTATGTTTCATAGATGAAAGCTTTTGATTATCCCTTGTTCGAATCTCCCAAAAAATAAATTAATTTTAATCACATAATCTTTCGGATTTCTAGCAAGCTTACATCTCTCGTAATTGGAAAACAGCCTATTCTTTCTGTAGATTCTTCCCGAAATTATTGATAAATACTAATCTATTCTTCGGGGAGAACATGCAAATTTAAAATGGATTTAAGAGAAGAAAACGCTGTAATTTTAGTTCACGAATGTGTAGATTAATATAAATTTTATTGAATATATCAGTTTACCTAATTATAGTATTTAATAAAGATTAAACCTATTATTGCTTCTCATTTAACAAACCAATGTCATGAAAAATGTGCATTTTGAATTATCTTAAAAGAAATAGATTATTTAGTAAAATAATAATAATTATTTTTATTCTGACTCATTATGTTATTCATATAAATGATTAAAAAGTTAATTTTTTTTATAAATTATTTAAAAATTAAACTAGTAGGCTATTAGCGAATTCAGAATTTGATTATGCTATTACATAAGTGATTTCGTTGTAGATTTTAATTCATTTCAATTGACCAAAAGTACATCATCATTCATTGAAGATAAAGGAGAGATCTCTGTAAATAAAAATATCAAATTATAAAATGAAAAAAATGCTTTTTATGTTTAAAAATAAAAAAAATATACAGAATAATGCGTTTCCTTCAGCATTTCCTATTATGTTATAAGTTCTTCGAGAATAATAATTTAATGAATTAATGCTAAATTAATTCGGTATAAATAAAGTTTTGTATAAGCCTACTAGGTATAAATAAAGTTTTGTATAAGCCTACTATATGATTTGTTTGTGAAAGTTAATTTCCATCATTGATGAGATTTGAATAACTTTAAAATCGTGTAATAGGCTACTACCATTCAATGATAAAATTTCATAATAAAATGACCGAAATAATTCTTGTTAAAAATTTTAAAACCTTTCCTTACATTATTGAAATCAAACCATTGAATCACTAAAATTGATTTTGTTTTGATACAATAAACAATATGACAATATATGTTTATATTGTCATTTTGTTTATTGGAACTAAACATGCGGAAACTAAATAATAATAAAATATTGCTAAGTTTCCACCAAGTTAATTTCACAGTTAACAGATTTTTCTAGATTTTTGTACCAATTTTCATTTTTTTTTTAAATTAATAATTATTTTTTTATTTTCAAAAACAGTTCTAATATTTATTACATTTTAAACGTAATAAATATTATTTTAGAACTAATTGCTGAAAAATTACCGCTTCTTATGATAATATAGTAATAAATCTAAAAATATTTTAATTATTCACAATTTAAATGATTCTTTATCATAAACCTGTGATAAACATAACGATAATTATTAATAAAAGGCGTAAGTATTGGATAGCGGCATCAGTTTGCCATCATTTGCTACAGCTATATTCCAAAATTTTTTAATGTACAAATGGCATTTCTCAAACTCTTTCACTTTGAATTCCTTTCAATGATAATGTTACAGTATTAATAAATACTATGAAGTTATTAACGGCTCGTAGTTCGGAAATATTGCAGAAAGCTGAGTAACAAACACTAAAAAATAAGTAATAGGCCTAAGTTAGATTTAATTCGATGCAATAATTTTTATATTTTTTATCAAATTTTGTGCATTTAGTATTTTTTTTAGACTGTAAACAATGAAAACTGCGATAGACTAAATTAGATTACTGTATATTTTATAGAATGCGACATTATTTGAATTAGATTCTCTATAGTTATTCAACAAGTGCTCAAAACTTATTAAGTTAATAAAATATAAAATAGATCATAAAATAAAATTATTCAAGTGACGAATAATTGTTGGACGAGTTTGAATTGTTTTTGGCATTTTAACTAAAAATGCCAAAAACAATTCAAATTCGTCCTTATTTATTTCACATCCATTAAAGTTTTAATATAGATTATACATTATAGTATATTATGAATTAAGCGTAAAAGTATATCTTACTATTATTACAGTTATCTTTAAAATATCATAGCTTATTAAATAATGAAATTTTTAAAGTTCAAATACGTAAGATTTAATATTTTAGTTACTTTCATTTATGAAACAGCTTAATTTTCTATGTGTATGTGTGTTTGCCTTTTTTGAAATGTTTATTTAAAAGGCACGCAGCGGACTGTAAAATTTCTTATCAGTAATAAATCTTTCGTCTCTTTTTCAGTTTGTCGTCTAAAAGAAAACCTGGGATTCGTTAATGTACCAAAGTTTATAAAATGAATCATTTCAGGTTACAATCCGTTAACATAGAAAATGCTGAAAACAGAATTTTTTGCTCGAAAGTTTTTCATAACTTGAACTCTTATAATAAATCGTTCTAGTTATGTTTTTTTTTTTCTTCTTAAATTATTTTTGTTTGGTAAAATTATTACGTAAAACGTATTTGTTGGAATATAAAGTTCTAAGAAGAGTTTTAATCAGGTTGCTTGTTTAACGAAAATAGATATTTAAGATAGAAATGCACTGTATATTTAATAGTTATAGAAAGAAGATCGATATAAGAATAGAAAACGGAGATCCATATTCACATCTCGGGATACTAAAATATAATATTTACTGTTGTTTTTGTATTCTTTTGAAAAGGATCGGAGCTCAGCAACCTTTTATCTATAGACAACATAAGGATATAAATTCTGTCAAAGAATTCCAGCTGAGCAAGATAGAACAATCTCGAATTGTGTCCTAAGCGGAACACACTATAATAAAAATGGATTTTATGACGGAAACGCAACAATAGCCTCATCTGCCGATGCCCACTTTAATCGAAAGTTAAATTGATCCACTCTTAGGATAGTATAGTAGGCATTCATCGGTTAAACAATAATTCTGAGTTCGGAATTCGAAATGTCATTTATATTCGCCACGTAATGTATAATCGATTCATTTAATTGTCCAAGCATCTTATGAGTTCTGAACCATCGCAATTCTAAATTGTAAAGACAAAATTCGCGTTAACAATAATTAAGAAAAAGTTGCAAAATTTCAAATAGTTGCAGTTAATAATAAAAATAAATTAATGTTTCTTGTTGATAAATTCCAACAGAATAATCCCACTTTTCTCTTCATGTTTTATTGACGATCTAGCGCTTTGATATACGTTTTTTTTTATCCGAAAACATTTCAAAAGATTTTTTAAAATGTTTAATTTTATCAAATAACAGAATTAAAGAATCGTCCTATTAGCATCTTGTTTTCCGTTTCTTCAATCTGGATTTTAAGTTAAATATTAAAACTTTATATATGTGAATAAAAACAGTTTTTGGATGGAATTTAAGCGGCGTATGTTTATACGACGAAAGATGTTAAACGGCTTCATTGTTAGACAGTGAGAGAGCGATTTACATAAAATTTTATGAAAATCCGAAGTGAAAGGATTAGTGATGTAGTTAGTCCTACTTAAGAAGCAAGAAGAACCAAAACTAAATATACAATTGAAATCGAAGTGGTATGTCACGGAATCCCTCGGGGATGGGTCTTTGAACTTATATTTTCCGTCTGATCTACATTAATGATTGATGGGATAGAAAATTTAACTTTGCAGCAACAATAAACAACTTCACGAGCGCACCTATTATTTTATTTTTTTTAAATACGAAACGACTGAAAATAATAGGCATAGATTGCTAAATGAAATGTAAAATAGGAGCGAATAATTTTAGTTTATTTTTTCCTCTTAGACTGTTATTGTCTGGAATCTTGCGAATGATCACGGCTTAATTGGTCTAAGTTTATAGGATAAAGAGGAAAAACTACTGGTTATTATGCAAATTAAATTTAACTTTAGATAAGTAGAAGTTATGTCACCGATCCTTTTAACTTGCTGTGAACAATAGAGTTTAAAATATTCGTTTTTATAAATATTTTTAACACAGTTTTATTATTTTCATAATAAACATTGAATAGTTCAAAATAAAACTGGTAAAATCGAAATATATTTTAATAAATTTACAAAGAATAACTTTGAGCTACAGTCATCGTTCTTATAAAATGAATCTATTTTTTGTAGCTTTGGACAAACTGGGATATCATCATCTGTTTAACTGTCACCAAGTAGAATTAGTTCAACCGACTATAGCCTTTGACATCGCCTCTCTGATGCTTTACGGCACTCAAGCCATTCCGGTAAGACTAAAAATTCTTCTAGATAGATTATTCAGCGTGCTAAAACACGAAGAAGTACTGCAAGTTCTTCATGGATTCGGTTGGACTTACGACGATTATTCTCGTGGTTATATATTACACGTAAGTGAGTGAAATTTGAAAGCATTTATTAGTTATTATCATTATTAATATTTATTTTTTCTGGTAGGATAACAATGGACAGGTGCTGGAAAGATGGGTGTTAGCTACAAGAGACGAAGAAACTCTTATTTTACAGCAGTTTCTCAGGTTTGGTGAGACTAAGAACATTGCGCAGCAACTGCTACTTCAAGAAAACAGTGAGAAATTAGACTTCGTGGTCCACACTGCATCGGCTGACTCCGATATCAAGCGCTTTATTCAGAGGACGAACCAAGTTGTTGTGCGCCAACTGCTACGACCACCGTCCAGCATTAGTTCCCTATCGCCCTCCAGCAGTCCCTTATCACCTCTTAACAAATTACAAAACATGCAACCGTACGAATATCGACAGACTTCCAGTCCTTGTACTTCCAATTCGGTCAGCACTAGCACTACCATCGTTACCAGTACTACGACAGTAACTTCTGACGTTAGTGTCACCGATTGTGGTTCGGAAGAAGATTCCAGTGCCATGGCTATTAACCTGACTCAGGCGTCCTGCAACAGCGTGTTCGCTGTTAAAAAAGTAAAACATCTCAGGAAATCGGCAAACCCAATGAAACGTCGTTGGAATCCCTTAGTGCTGAGCACTCTTATCACAAATCCATCCACCGGTAAAAAGAGAGTTCAATGCCATGTCTGCCTAAAAACGTTTTGTGACAAGGGAGCTTTGAAAATACATTTCAGCGCCGTGCATTTGCGAGAAATGCATAAATGTACAGTCGAGGGTTGTAATATGATGTTTAGTTCTAGAAGAAGCAGAAATCGTCATAGCGCTAATCCCAACCCAAAATTACATACACCTAACGTCAGAAGAAGGATAAGTCCCCATGATGGAAGAACATCGACACCTTATCCAATGTCGTTAGTGCCATATCCGTCGCAATTGGTATCTATTCCTCTGACGAAAAAAGCTCGTTTAGACGAACATTTGGAGCCTACTCCTCCACCTTCTTTGAAAGGTGTTAGCAAACGTAAATGTTTTAATCCCACTAAGTGTGCAGTTACCAGCGACGACGATCTGCAGTATATTTCTAGCGAAGACACATCTAGTGACACTTATATAGACAAATCAGAAGAAATAACGACAGATGATGATGATTCTTTAGATAAAGAAGAAAAAGTGACAGATTTCTCGAATAAAATAATCAAAACCGAAATAACGAACACGTGCGACGTGAAAGATATTAAAGAAGAACCTAAAATAGATAAAAGCGACGATACGCTGGAGAATCCACTTCGTCATCTGGAATCCCTCTCACTAGGGACTTTTCCTGGTTTATCTAACGATAACCAAACTAATACAAGTGGGGTCTCGTTTCACGCACCCGGACTAGGTCTGGCTTCTTCCTCTCCAGTCAGCATGCTAAACAGTCATACACTGACTAATGGAGATACCGAACAGGATCCTCAACTTTCGCTCCTTCCAATCTATCGAAATCCTAACCTAACCAGCGCAGTGGATGTTCCTGTGGACAAAGAAAATCCGCGTAGATGTACAGCATGCGGAAAGATATTTCAAAATCATTTTGGAGTCAAAACTCATTACCAGAATGTGCATTTGAAATTAATGCACAAATGTACGGTAGAAGGTTGCAACGCCTCCTTTCCCTCCAAGAGAAGTCGCGATCGTCATAGTGCCAACCTAAATCTACACAGGAAACTGCTCTCCACTAGCAACGACAAGTCTATCCATTATTTCGACAAGTATCCATTTCCTCATCCCGGTCCCACTGTTAGGGAGGATCTATTTTCTCGCCTGTACGATCCGCAAAACCTCGCCTTGACGTTTCCCGACTTCTATCAAAATAGAGGGACTGATAGCTTAGTGACGTCATTTCCCAATCCGTTAGTATCACCGTTTCACCCAGCATTTCTAGCCGCCGGTGTATTGGTAAATAATACTAATAGAACCAACTCTCCGAACACTCCGAGTCCGACCCCCTCCCGTTCGCCTTCTAATATCTACAGATGTGAACTGTGTAGTGAGAATTTCAATGATTGTGTTTCTCTGAGGGAACATTGCGACAAATCTCACAACGAGAAGACCTTTCTCAACGCTACTTTCCACGAATTACCACGCAAAGAAACTGCTAGTGCAGCTTCGTAACACTTCGCCCCTATATATATAATATATATATAGTATTTCTTGTGCCAATTTTGTAATATATTCAGTCTAAAATATATTTCCTTCGCATCATTTTAGCGGTGGAGTTGTCCCCCCCTTTCTTTGTTCCCACTTGCCCGAGATTTGGCGATGACCAGAACATATTTTGGTCAATGTTCGTATTTTTCGATGGCTTAAAAGTTCCTGGCCTCGATATAAGTTATTGATGACACTCCAAGTGTGCTGTATACTGTTTCAATTCTAGTAAAAAATGTCTGGAATGTTTCACAAGGACGTCTTGACTTTTTTACTGATATTCACGATGACTGTCTAGTTCTTTACCTTAAGAGATATCTGCAGATACTCTCCTGCTCTTCTCAATTACGTGGCTACCCTTATTACAAAGACAACTGCGATAAATTTTCAACTTTGATTTTTATTTTCTTTCAGATTTTAATATATTAAGAAAATAGTCTATATATTCCTGTGTGTATCTATCTATATGTTTAATCACGATTTAAGTTTTAAATTCATTTATATTTCTCTTATAGTACTAAACCTATCGGTTTTTATAAATTCTTCCTCCTACGCTAAATATACAGTAAAAAACTTTATTTTATGCAGAATCTCTTTTATACTGTGGCGTACTACTAAGATGAAATCTTAAGATATTCTATTACTCCGTGTTGCGGATTAACTCACAGAAGTGATGTTTAAAAATCGGATATCGATTGTTATTTTAGATACAATAATTAAATTCCTAGATCCGTTTCTTCGTTATATCTTTGATCAAAATTATAAAAATTTCTTGCTGCAAATAAATAAAATATCTTGCTTCTTTTTTCAATAAATAACAGAAAATTTGAATATACATATCCGTAATTACGACGTTTGTGGATATGCAGGGGAATTAACTTTTCTACTATCTTGGTGAGTCGCGGAAGTCCAGCCTCTCTCAGTATATATTAAGATCTTTACTTATTTTATATTAATACTAAAATCTTCCTTTGTGCAGAGACAGTAGCGGATTCTGTCTTAAGGGGGGCACGAGATATGAGAGATTTTTGGGGCCCTATTAAAATAAATCATTTTTTTTAGAAAATCAATTCTTTTATTTTTAGAAAAATACATACATGGTTGTAACAAATTCGAAAAAGAATAAATTTTTTTTATAATTTAACATCGTTCGATACAAGATTTAAAGCAAAATAGGCGGCCGTCTCGGGCCCCGCAACTCAAAGGGCCCCTTATGTGAAAATCCGCCATTGTGCAGAGATGATGCTTTAATTAAACATCTAGTATATTTCGTGTTTAAAAGCAATTTTTAAAGACTTCTTATATGAAACAGCCTTTTAATATGATATGTATTTATAAAAATTAAAAGCATTTCAGTATATAAGGAAAATTTTAGAACTTATTCCTTTCCAAAACCTCTGCATATATTTTACACTTCTCTTTAGCCCACCCGTACAAAAACACCATCTTTGCTGGCTGATGGCAAAAATTTTTCCTTTTGGTAACTAACTCTAGAAAGTCTATTTTAAAACAATTTTCTTTAATAAAAACGAAAGTTTTCGGATTTGAAAAGGGGAAGAAAGATTAAATGGTTGATAGTCTGTCGATAGTTTCCCCTTTAAAAAAGAAAGAAAGAAAAACTTTTAGAAGTTATTCTTCCATCATTCAGTTTCTGGTTGATTTGTTGGAACACCCAGATGGTAAGTTTGATTCTCCGTTTAGTAGTTTTAAAATTTTTAGAAGAAAAGAATATCAGGCTGAATGACTCTAACAAATGCTGTCGGTTAGATCTAGATTACAACTCTTAAAATTGCGAAAAAGACTTTTAAAAATTAAAACTTAAAAATGGGGTCAAGTCGTTTATAACAAGTTTTGTAAACTTTTGAACTCATTTTTTTTGTTTTTAACGTAAAAATTCGGGATATAAGTGTAAAAATTATCTATCGGACCAATAGAGCCGTCTCGCAATCGTTGTTTCAAAAGACTAAAATGAAATTTTTCGAGATTAGAAACAAAGTGGGCGTAGGAAGAAACTGGCTGTGTTGAAATGAAGCATAAACATCCACGACTGTCAAAGACAAACAACAGGAACGATAAAAGCTATTTCTGAGCGTTTTGTTCGACCTTTAAAGTAATTCGTCTCTTCGACGCAACACGTCAGTGAAACGTTGATTATGTAGTCAAAATAATTAAACTAATCACGCAATTAAGCAATTTCTGTTTCCAAACATCCTAATTGAAGGTTTAGAATCCGATGCCGGTGAAGGAAGTAAATAAATATCCTTAACATTCCATGATAAATCAATACCTTTACTGTTTTGATGACGAAATTAATTTCATTATTAAAATCTACTAACAAATTTTAGTACAGAACTTTTTGGTGGAAAAAAAAATGTTACCCAAATTCTTTAATACACACTTGCAGACATTTTTGATAATTTACTCTCAAACCGTAATTTATGTTTAATGTATCCAAATTAATTCTAAATGAATCGATAGTATCAGTTATATTTTTCATAATTTTACAAATCTTTATAAAGAAAGTAATTCAGTTTTAATGAAAATTTACTGTCGATATTTGAAAAAATTTTAAACTCTTGGACGTAACCAAGGTATATATACTCTTTACGTACAAAAACAATCTAAAACGTTAAAATTATTTCTAAATTTTTTAAATTATTATATAAATAACTTGCGATTCATTTTTTATTCTAAATAATGTTATATAAAGAAAACATCAAGTTTTTTACGTTTTAAAAAATAGCTCCATCTGAATAATTTAAAATTGCCATAATGGAAGCAGACGATAAAGGTGAGTCTTTTTTTAAATCAGTTTATAAAACAATTAAGAAAAAACTATTATCCTAAAAGAATTGAATGAACATAAGGAGAAAAACAATAAGTTATATTTTTCTATTGTAGTTTATCAATCGAAATCCATTAAATCAGGTAATAAGGAAAGTACACAAACCAATAAACTTGAATAAAAATGATTTCAATAAAGAATAGAAGCCTTTAAACAATCATTGAACTCTATACCCCTTGTTTGAGAATAATTAAGGAAGCATCCGATATTATCTCTACTTCCGCTCAATTCTTTATATAAATTCTTCTACGGTCATTTAATATTTGTTGCATTTCTCAACATATAAAATAGCAATGCACAAAAATATTTAATTGGCTTTCACAAATTTATTACAGTAAAATTTTACAATTGTAGATAGTTTTCTAAATGGAAATTTTATGTACAGAGCTTGATTGTCCTTATAAAGACAAGCACAACACTTAAAACATCAATAGGTAAAATATCACAGTTTAACATATATTATTCATATAAGAAATACTCTTAAAAATTTTACAAGAATGCAAATATTTTTTAATTTTAAAAGTTTCAAATACAATAAAATGTATATAATAATAAATAATAATAATAGGTAAGTTTTCTAAAAACTTTATCACTGCATACAAATATATAATTTGAAAAATTTATCTAAATATGAAACTGTAATAGCTTGACTAGATTAAAGTGGAATGTTTTAAAGTTAATATATTAACAAAACATTAACAGTTTGATTAAACAGACAAATTCTGACGATGGAAAACAATAAATACTTTGATGGAACTAATTTAAACAGTACTTTAAGTACTGGGAAACACTTTGAATCATAAGGAATTATTATTAATATATGTGTAACAAAAGTTTTGTGATAAAATAATATTGTGCTTTCAATCATTCAAATATTGATGATAAATTTTTTTCTTAATATTTTGAAATGTTATATTGTGGCTAGTATGACAAACTATTATTAATTTTAAATATTTAAAAATATTAGATCTTAAGTATTATAATGGAACAACATTTTATTGAGATTGCTCAATTAAGGTATAGAAAAGTTTTCTGCAAAGAATACAACTGAAATCATCACACAGTTCTCTATCCTTAATCAATAAATTTCTTTTAAATTATTAAAAATAAATTGTATTATTTGAATTACTGCATACAATAATTGTGTTGTTAAATCATCATTTTTTTTCATTGTACACAAAAAATAATATATATAATCAGACTGAATAAGTTATCTTTGCATCACAGCAATGTCAGATTGTCTTATGAAAATTGCTTATTTAAAAAAATTTTATTAGTGATGTGACCTTATTTCTGCTTTCAACATGTGGTCTCTGACCATAAACAATCATCTTGTGTTTGAAGCTTATTTGTATGAAGTGGTAAACCAGTTGCTTTGCTATCTTTTATTATGCTTTCTCCAACTTCTTCAGAAATACTATCTGAATCTGAATGAATGCTTTGCAATTCTTCAAGACTACCAGTCACTGTTTCTAAATTATTTTGCAAACGTCTCCGAATTAATCCTTTCATTAAGTGATAATCGGTTTCTTCTGCATCATATAACGTTTCTGTTTCAATTGCCATTGCAGGTTGATCAATACTGCTAGATCGTGATTCAGATGAATACTGATGTTGCAAATGAATCTGACTGATACATGCTGTATTTTCAAGATCATCAGTAATACTTGTGTATTCTCCTTTTGTAATTGACAAAACAGGTGGTGGTCGTGGAGAAGGGGGTATTATACAGATGGAAGGATCTGTATTAAACCAATGAGATTGGCCTGTACAAGAGAAGCTACGACCAACTTTTGGAATATTGGATCCAATTGCCATTTCATCAGAATCTAAATAAGAAATGCTTTTTCCTCTTTGTAATATATGCCTTCCTGATAAACCTACAGAACCACTATCACTTAATTTTCTAGTTATGTTTTCTGGAGCTGCTATTGTTTGCTGACGAGTAAGAATTGGAGGTGGTCTAAACTTTGATGATCGTGACTGTACATTATTAGATTGATTGACTTCAGAAGGCAAAGTAGCATGAATATCATCATCAACAAATGATACTCTTGATGGATAAGATTCCCTACAAACAGGATGCTTATCCTGATTTTCTTGAGCATTGTCTACTTGAATATGAAGAGATGTATCTTCAATTGATGGAACTGGAGATAAGTTCTCTTCATGCTCAGATTCTAAAAGAATTGAATCATCTTGTGGTTGTAATAAAGATATTGGACTAGAGATTCCTTTCATGTATGACTTCATGACAGATAATGAATCAAAACATTCCTGAGAGATCTGTTCTATTTGATTAACTTGAAATTCTAAATTTTGAATCCTTCCATTAATATCTTTCTGACGTTGATTAACATCATTAACTTTTTGCAATGTATTCTCAATTCTGAAAGATAAATATCAGACTTTAAATTTATATATAAATTAGCTTTTGATATTCAACAGTTTAATTATTATTCATAAAATTAATTTTAATTAAATCACAAATTATTATTATTCAAAGAAAAAACCCTGATTTAATATATGCTACACTTATAAATGCACTTCAATTTTTTTATAAAATTTAATTACATTTCTTATTTTGAGAAAACCAATCTTATGTATAATATGGAATATGGATATAATACAGAGTTCAATTCTATTAAATGTTTTCAAAGAAGAGTAATTTTATAGGAAGATAATATAATATATAATAATAATTTATTTTTTGAACATTTATTAAAGCATTCATTTTTATTAATTCAGACTTTTATTGTAAAAAATTACATAAAAGAAATCTATCATTATTATTAAATACAAGAGTCCTTGACTTTTATGTTAAAATTTTTTACATAAAAATATTGGCTCAGTCTAACCTTATTTTTGATAGTAATTCCCAATAATGTATATTATTATAACTACTTTGTATACATGCACAATTCAAATTATATTAATCTATAAGGCCAGAAATATATTATTATTATAAGCAGACAATAAATATGGTATATAAATATTTTTTAATTAATAATTATATAGGTAAATTCAACTTAATGTTGCCAAGAATTCAGATCTTATGCATGTTGGGGAGCTCCTTTAGTTATGAACTTCATTGTATTGCAGTATTTCAAACTGTTAACATTTCATTTGAAGTTATCTATTTTGAATCAATTAAGAATTGACATTTTGATGAAAAAATAATTTTTTGCATTGGAAATTTCTCTAAATTATTAAGAATTATTTATGAATAACTTTATTTTACAACAAATTCCTATGGTGCAGATGTAAAGTTAATATTGTATAAAGAAAAGTCATGATACAAAAATATATTTTAATGCAATATAACATATTTTCATGGAATAGTTTAAAATTCTACAGAAGAAACAGTTTCCTACTACAGTTTACTGAAATTATCTGATTAATTTGAAATAAAGACATTAAATTGCACAATTAATATTATATTTATTTAGTAGAATTGGCATTTTAAGCAATCCAACAAATTTTAAATGAACAAGTTGTGTGCAATGTTCTTATTGAGTTTTCACAATTTATTCAATTTACTTTAGAAGTTTACTCAAAAATTTTATTAATTTAGGCAACATTCTGAATTTTTATAAATATAAAATAAATAACTGTAAAATAATGCACATTTTATGGAAATCTAATAAATTATAAAGACAGGTATCCCGCAGTTTACAAACTCTCAGTTTTTGAATTTTTGATTTAATGAATAGCATAAATTTATTCCATTTTTTCATTTTGTAAAGATACTTTTTTTGTTAAAGCAAAAATTATTTCTTCATTGATCAATTATCTACTGTTAATTTATTTAAACCAATAATATTCTTGTTCATTTTCTTCATTGACTATATCAGATACATCGAATCAATATTGATTTTAAGACAACTTAGAGGATCCAGTATCAAATCTGGTATTTGGCATAAACCGATAATATGAATATCTGTACCTATTACATTTTTTAAATAGTTACTGCAATTATATAAAGCTATTTAACTTCATAAAGCAGTGATTATATATTAACTGAAACTAACTAGAGGAATATCTATAAACTAATTATTCTAAGCCAAATTAATTCTAAATTATTATGCTAGGGGTTAAACTATAATCTTAATAATTATTTTTTAATTAAAGCTACAGTATCACTTTAATCCAAATTAAAAAAAAAATAATTATTAACTCAACAGATGGTGATACCATAACCTCGATTTAAAAATACTTATTCAAGTTATAGTTTAATTCTAAATTATTTTGCTAGAGATTAATTTGGCCAAAACAAATAAAAGGAAAAACTTTCTTTCGAACTGCTACATCCTGTTTAGTATACTAACATCAGTTACTAGCACTCTTCAGCAGTTTCGGGAAAAAACTTTTATTATTTCATTAAGTA
>WUQG02404259.1:0-17102 GCA_011317285.2 Androctonus mauritanicus | reverse complement strand
GTAGTCTCTTCACATTGCAAAATTTTGCAGGTCCGCGTTACCTATATATGTACGTCTTTTTTATTTTGCCATTTCCCGATCTAACGTTTTCCTCAATCTAACGTTTTTTTCGCCGTCCCTTGGAAAACGTTAAATCTAAGTTTTACTGTAATAGCGTGCAAATGCGATAACGTATAAGTAAAAAACGTGCAAGTGGGACGATTTTACATGCAAAATAGAAAGAATTTACGAAAAACGTAGAAATGAAAACGTATAAACGGAATTCTACTGTATTTAAATAAGAAAAATATCAAAATTCAAATCATTCTCAGTCTTCTTTCTGAAACAACAATTGATTTGTAAACATTCAATGAAACTGTGCAAATTTTTGTTCTTTAGGTGGAATTTTTGGTACATCTTCAGAAAAGTCTGTTTTTTTTCCTACATTTTAAATAATATTTATTAAAATATAAATTATAATACTTAGAAAATGTCAAATATTTGAAAGGAAAACTTTAACTGATGATGATACTCTCTTATAAAACTTATAACAAAAAATATTGGAAAATTTCTTCAGTTTTAGTGACAGTGAATTTTTAATGGTAGTATTTAAGAAACTCCTTGTACGTTCGATGAACAAAAATAATGAAGATAAACATTACTTTCATCTTACTTGTTCATATTTTGTATTTTGCAACAGAATATCTCATTCTGTTCAGAAATAAAGAACATTTTTTTTTTTTATTGCATCAGCTATTAAAAATTCTTATTGAATCAACTATTCTCTTAACTCTTGGCATTTAGATATAATTTTTTAATATTTTAAAAGGTTTTCAAATCTTTTTTGCTTAAGAAAATTTTCCTCTTGACTTTTTTAATCCCATTTTATCCATAATTAATCTACATTAATAAAATTTATATTTTCGATTACTGGATTCCTTAAATATTATTATTGAATTTACAACTTCGTACAATTCCTCGAATATAATAATTTAGATTGTTCAATGAAGTAATTAAATTTAACACTACAATTATCGACTCAACCAACAACTCGAATTTTAAGATCCTATGGGATATTTGACGGTTACTCTTTGTTAACAAGTTCTTGAAGGAATAAATTACGTAACAATTTTATTTTTAAGAATTAAACAAAATGAGAAAAATAATTTATTTCTATGAAATATTTAATCATTTCTAACAGGAAATGAAGTAAAAATATAAACACAGAACGGGCCATTAATAAAATTGGTATTCGGACGTTTAATACGATTATTTCTATCCGTTTATGGAGCAGTTACTCATGATTAATGCATGAAACAAATGAAGTTACAAGAATACGTTAAAGTTTTAAAATAAGTTAAATAATCTATATACGAAAAACAAATCAATCTTTTATCAGATCTGATTAGAGAAATCACTTTAGTAAACTCAAAATAACCCGAAGTTTAGAATTACTTTCATCACGTTTGTGAAGATTAAATTATCACTTTTCTGTTTACCTGAATTATTTTATTTTATTGGATATAATTTAATTTTTAATCTGTTTTTAAAGTTTCCAACGAATTTCTAAATTCGTTTTTCTTTTATCTGATTTTAAATTATTTAATATTTATCAGTTATCTTATAAAATAAAGAGATCACTTCGGAGAAAAAAAATCCTGTTTGTTTTCTAGAACATCTGACGATTTCTTAAGGTGAAGACTTGATCCAAGCAGGTAGAAATGAATCTAAAATTGCTAAGGGGTCTTTTTAAGGGATTTAATTTCTTAATCCCTTTAAAAAGAGAATTTCTTAATCCGTTTTCTTTAAATTACTATTTTTACTAAGAAGCGAAAAAGCTGTTGAGGATAAAAATTCTTGCGAAAACCTTTACTAGCCTCTCTAAAATTCATATATATTTTTCCTTTTTTATTTAGTTTTACAGCCTTATTTTATTGATAGTAAAGATAGTAATCTCAAGCATTCGATAACATGACAAAAGACAATATTTATTGATTCTTTCCGACTTGACTATTATTTTATATCTTGTTTTCTTTTTTATTAAAGTGAAGAAAAAAGAGAAGAATTTCAACAAAGAATATTTTTCAAAGGGATTAAGAAATTCATTTCTACCTGCTTGGATCAAGTCTTTACCTTCAGAAATTTGTCAGATGTTCTAGAAAACAGGAAGGATTTTTTCTTCGAAGTGATCGACAATATAGAGTAAAATGGATTGGAAAAGTCAAGAGATGTCATAACAGATAATGTATGTTGGTATAAAATATAATGACACGTTCTTTCCGTTTGTTCTAGTGATTGTAAGGACCGAGTAAATAAAAAATTTTGTAGGATATTTTTTTACATTTTGACTTATTTCATTATGATTTCCTATAACGTACTCGTGTTGATTATAAGAAAGTCGTTTGAATAAATTATTACTGCCGAATGAGCTTTATTAATAGCAAATTGAATAATGAGTAATGATATTACTTGCCGTAATTAATCATTTTAGTTAAATAAACAAATTATTAATCGAATATAAATAATTAATATGTTAGTCAAATCGATTTTCTAGGAAAAAAAAATTTATTGTTAACACACATTAAATAAATTGCATAGAGTATATAAATATAAAAATAAAGAAAAATTAATTTTATGATTTTTTCTTTTTGTGATTTAAGTCATTGTCGAATTTTTATTATATTTTGTGTGAACAAATATTTAAAAAATATTGGTAGTTTTAATTAGAAAAAATAATAAAAACATCGATTTTGTTATATATAAACATACGCAACATTATTGCAGAAGCGAGTTGGAGAAGAAAAAATTCAAACTTTTAATTACCATAAGTAAATTTTTTTTCTTCTTTCTCTTCTTCAGTTTTTCCTACTCTTTCTCTTCTTCAGTTTTTCCTACTCTTTCTCTTCTTCACTTTTTCCTACTCTTTCTCTTCTTCACTTCTGCCTACTCTTTCTCTTCTTCACTTTTTCCTACTCTTTCTCTTCTTCATTTCTACCTACTCTTTCTCTTCTTCATTTTTGCCTACTCTTTCTCTTTCTTTAGTTTTTCCTGCTCTTTCTCTTCTTCAGTCTTATTCCACTTCATTCAGAGGTCTATTAAATGAATGAAGATTGAACAAGACAAATAAGTACTATGTAGAGTTTTTCGTAATTTTGTTACTGTGTTTTCACATAGAGAAAGAAACATAAACAAGAATAGTTTATGTTTCTTTCTCTGTATGAATGAATAATTTCTTTAAATAAGTAGCAATAATTATATTTTAGACTCAAATAAAATCCTATTAATGGCATATTATATATAGTCTGTATATGAATCATGTATACAAACTATAATGTACTAAACATTATTATATTCCATTTTACTAAGAAAGCAGTTCAAAATTTAAAAAGATTATTTTAAAAAGTTTTAAAAAAAGCTTTAAAAAGTTTAAATTATTATTCTCATAATTTATACTAAAATAGTGTCTTTCATAATTATTGATAATCAGAAAATTATCTTCACTTTGCAGCGGCCTAGCTAGAGCTGTGTGGGCTCTGATGCAGGATATAGAATGGCCCCTCCGGGAATATATTCTGTTTACAGCTTTTTTTTCTGGTTAGCAGAAGAAGCCACTTTTCATTCTATAAGAATACTAAGTGACAGGGCAAAACAAGCCCTTCCACTGGCTGCCCACTTCTGCAAGGGGTCAGCAGGATTGTGGAGAATGGGAATCGACGGCCAGGGCCCGAATCCTATAATAAACATTTTCAAGGGATGTTGGAGAGGAACACTGTTTCCACGCAGCCAATCCAGCCGACAATTTAACCAATTTTAATAAGGAAAAATGAAATCAGGCACATTTTTCGTATTAAAATCGTTAAAGAACCATCCTTAAGAACCAAACTTCCGCTATAATATAAATAAATGTTTTTTTCTGCTTACAGCTAAAATAATAGTACCCGCACTGATGACTCTAAGAATAAAATTTCAGTTTTATTAATAACTTACTTATCTAAATAACTTTTTCCTTACTCCGCAAAACGATCGATAACTTCTTTTAATTTTCTTTGCTCGATTCTTTCGGTAAAGTATGGGCTTCTCTCCAGTTTGGGCCCTGGTGCAGTGTCATCACTTGCACCATTGTAGCTACGTCACTGTCGCTTTCATTTATCATGACATAAAGGTGCTGAGTTAATATATCAATAACTTTATCATTACGGAGATTTAATGAAAATTTCAATTTAATAGCCAATTTTTAATATAGTTATAAAGTTCAAACTGTATCAAGAATTGCTTGATTTTGCTTATAGTAAATACTTTTTTTTTGTGTTTAAAATTCATTATGAATAAACTGAAATTATATTTTACTTCTCTTTATGAGGGCAAGTTTGAAAAACAGCTATTCTAACTATATTATAGAGAAGACTAACTTTTTGATTATTTTATGTTTCATCTATAGTTTCACCCATTCAATTTTTTTTAAATACGATTGTTCATAATCATCAAAAGATTTACTAAACATGTAAATCATCTCGTCTTTCGACTCTTCCGATTTAAAAAAATATTTATTTAGAGATGTATATTGAAGTTAGTAATGCTGCAGTATTGTGTATTAATCGTGACTATGTTGCTAACATTCATTGAACAGTTTGTAAGTAGAGCGTTTCTTTGATCAGAAATTTATTTCATGTGAAATATAATTTAATGAACATAAAAATACAAGAACCAGACACAAAAAGAATGCTTTAGGTTTTTTTTATCGTTTTTTGTTCCATTTCCATGGTGAACACGTGTCATAGGACATCAATAGGTTAAAGCAGTGGTCTCCAAACTTTTTTGACCGCGTACCCTAATGACGAAAATAATCATAAGTTGTACCCCCTAATTATATCTAATATATATTTAAAATGTTTAAAATTTAGCTGCTTTTTTATTTTTTAACCTTCGTTTTTTATGAAATTTTAAAGCAAATACCTCAAAAAAATGACAATAAAATTATTTATAAATTCGATAATCGTGATAATTATGCCGTAATCGATTTTCTAAGTACCACAAAAGCTTATAATGCAAACATGGTTGAGATATAAGTCTATTTTATTTTTCGAGATTTTTATTATTTTTGGCGCTTTTTTATTTTCTTAATCCCTATTTTTGAAAGATACGAAAAAGATTACAATATTCGAAAATCGTAAGTATATTATAGATATGAGCAATAAAAACGCCAAAAAATGACACAATAAATGTGTGGTACCCCCTAGAATTTTCTGCGTACCCCACTTTGGAGACCACTGGTCTAGAGAAATATACCTATCGAAAATAATCGATATTGGATCATATGTGCTAGACGTCTGCTGTCAAAACGATATATCATGTAAATATTATCAGATTTGAATGAAATCTATGTATATTATTGGGATCTGATAAAAACGATCAAAATCGATTCGTTGTTATCGCGTAATAAGCGAATCGATTTTGTTAATTTTTAGCAAACATGAATAAAGAGTTATTACTAACTTAAGAATTTAATGAATTATTATACTTTATTAAAGTCTTAAATTAAGTGATAAGATTTTATTTTAATTTAATCATCTTTCAAAATTTTCATTAAACATTATTAAAGTTTGAATTTTTTTTAATTAATTAATTTGTATTATAGATTTTGGCACTAAATTTAATAGTTGGAAACATTCTATTACTAACAATATCATGTTAAAAGCATACATAACATTTTATAATTACCTAATATGTCTATATTTATTTCTTTCATCTTAAATTTGTCTTTGAAAGTTGCAGTATAATTACATTAATTTTTTTCTGTATATTCCTATCAATTATGCTCAGTGCAAAATTCCTATCATGTTAGGAAATATTAATCTACAGATAGTATTGAAGTTAATATTTTTTTCTTTTGTATAATGTGAGTTATTAATCTTTTATCATTACATTATATATATATACATTACATATATATTATAACACACATTACATTATATATATACATTACATTACATTATATATATATAAATATAAATCAGAAAAATGGTATGCTTAATTTTTTACATTTCTCAAACAGATGAATAAAATGCAAATGATCATATGAACTACTTCCAATGACTTTTGACTTTTTATTTAATTGTAAATCACGTTAACTTCCAAATCGAATTTCATCTCCTAACTTGCTAATAATTCCCTATTGTATAGTCAGAGTTGATAATTACATGGATTTATACAGTAAAATGATCTCCTGTTATATTAACAACGTTCATTTATAAACGTGCATTATATTGTTCGAAATATAATCGATTATTGAATTTTTCCAATTAGAGATTATTAGTGATTTCATATTAAATTCACGAAATCTAATAACAGATTCCTATTAAGATGAATCAGGAAACGTTTATCGAAATTTTTATAAACTTGATTCAATTTCACGCTTCGTAGCCAACAAGTTAAATAACTTCAGAATCAATCTTATAATCTAGGTAGTGTATAATTTAACATAAATTTCTGAAGATATGGCTTTTTAATTACTGCACTTTATCACAATAAATCTGACAATATCAAATATCGAAAAACAAAATCAAAATTATAAAAACTTAAAAACTATCATAAATAAAAGATCATTCGTCTAGAATACCATGCTTTATTTAGGATAGTTTTTAAGTTTTTATAATGTTGGTTTTGTTTTTTTTTTTTTTATATTTAGTATTGTCAGATTTGTTATGATAAAGAAAGTGTAGTAATAAAAAAATCATACCTTCAGAGAAATAGAGCCTCAGAAATTTTTGTTAATTTAAATAACTATTATTTTTTATGAATGGAACTTGTTTTTTTTTTGTGCAAATCAAACTAAATTAGTTTGAATTTTGTCGGGTAACAAAATTTTTCCCAGTCTTAATTCAGATACGAAACGTTATTTTACTTGTCATTTTTATCCATTGTGCGATATAATAGCCGAAGTCATTAATCATCATCATTTTTTTTTTTATATGAGTACAAGTAAATTTAGCTATCTTACAAGTTACGATGATTATGAACATCATACATATATAGAGCCAAATCTAATTATGTTTAAGAATATTGTATTATACTTATATTTGACATATGGCTGTCATTTTATACAATAGGCCTATTTATAATATATTTCTATTATTCGAAAGAAAAAGTAGTCAGAATTGTTTTGATTACTGTATTTATGCAATGATATATGAACTTATAATAGCATAATAACGCCTAGCATAAAACTTTCATTGTTTACTATATATAAAAATAATGTGCAGTTTAATATTTTTTCCCTTTATCTAAGTTTGAAATGTTTTCCATTTTAATATACAGAGTGTTCCTAAAAGATCTGGCCAAATTTAAATCACAGATGCTACTCATCAAAACAAGCAAAAAAGTTCACATAAACATGAGTCCAGAAATGTTTCCTTTTCGAGTAAAAGCATACAGTTTAATACACTTAAGGCTCATGATGGCTGCAGTAAACTGTAGTTTGCAATCAATTTTAACAAAATGAACTGTGCATTAATCATAACACTCTGCAAACTACTGGGATAGTTTGTATATGGCTGGAAAAAAATCTATGATTTTCTCGCTTTTGCGGGATTTACATACATTACCTTTGTTGTTACATCCTATGTTATCTCAAAAAGAAAATATTTCGACTAGATCTTTTAGAACATACTGTATAGATAACGCATCGGTTAACTTTAAAATAAAATATTGTAACTTGCTAATTTTTATTGATTTTTCTTAATTAAAAATATCATTTAAACAGAAATACATGCATAAAGTTTAATCATTTATACTTTAATTAGCATAATGTAGGCCCTATCATTTACTTATAAATCTTAATATTTTGTAAGTTATATGTATTTTTGTGTATTTAATATTCTTTATTTTTTTATGCTCTATAGAGTGTTATAATTAGTTTAATATTTTATGAAAATTTTTAATTGACACTTTTTATAATATTGTTTATTAAAAACGTAAACAAAACGTATAAAAAATGATTTTTATTTTTTTAATGTTCGTTAAATATTTACATATATACATTAAATAGAGATTGTTAATTTCTTTATTTTTATAGTATTGTATCATCTTTAATTCTATAATTAACAAAAATTACAGGAATCGAAACAGTTCATTAATCTTTATACATTAGAAAAAAGTAAATATTTATAGCTTACTTGTTATATACTTTGTGCATAGAACGAATTTTATCGACAGTCATACAACTTCTTGACAATGGGATTTAAAATGTGCTAATTCAGCAACAATACCTTTTTTTTTTATTTTGTTTTAGTTTGTGTAATTTTATCAATACTTTTAACAAACAGCATGCATGAAGATAGAATTTAATCAATTTTGAATTTATTTTATCTTTTTTTATCCAAGTAGACTTATGTTTTGTTCTTGGGATAGAGAAATTGTAAAATTAGTTATTAACTCCAATTGAACTGTATTTACGATGATACTTGTATATGATCGTTGTAAATTTAATAAATTTTCATAGATCTTTATTAAGTATTAAAGTGATAAATAATCAATTAGATAAGAATACTCGATTATTTCAAAGAAATCTACAAAAAGTAATCGATATAATACCTTGTTTAAAGGAAAGTACTATATTGCGTGAGCGTCTAGTTATAATACATAAAAAGTTAAACATTAAAAATTTCATTTTTAAATTGCAAGTTTAAATTTTATGAATTTTTTTTTATTATGCATATTTAATTTCTTATAATTTTAATGCATTTTTTTTTTTAATTCCTCTATAAGCGCAAAGTAAATTAAAACATCAAATGCGTGCGAATAAAATAATTTTCATACACCTAACATATGTATAACAATATAGAAATTAATTTTCCTGTCATCTATAAAAGTAAAATCTATAAGAATATTTCTTGTTATTTTTCCAATTAAACGTACATAGGCCTAATTATCATTCAAAATTATTATTTCTCTTTTATTTAGAGAATATGAATTTTTTATTCGTTTCTTTTAGTATTAAAGCGCTATTAATTAGATACAGTTATGCTGCATAAAAGTTGATTAATACAGAATATTGCATATTCTTATATTATTCATCTAACATTTTTAGTTAAATTCCACAAATATTTTATTACTACTTACACGAATATATTTTCATTGAGGAAAAAATAGGTATTAAATAACTGTTAAATTTGAATCACATTTATATAGAATAATAGTTAAACTGATATAAATCACTTCTGCTTTCACATAATATCGATTCGAGAATAATGTGCTACTTTATTTTAAAGCTGCTTCTGTGCAAAATGTTAACAGTTACGGTAACACTTCATTCGTGACGATCACAGTTTAAAAGTGAAAGATGACGTTAGTCGGGGAAACTAAATATAGAAGTTTAATTGAAATGTTTTTAATGGGAAACAGGAGATTTGAAATATGTTACATTATTAAAAAAACAATAGTTATAATGTCAAATGCCTGGTAAATGTTTAGAGAATAGACTATATATAGCAAGTGCTACCGTGCTTTTTGTCACGATTTATTACGTAAATTTGAAAAATAAAAGGTTCTCAATAATCAAAATAGAGATTTTGACATCAAAGTGACTAAGATATAGATTACAGTATTTCATACTTTTGCATCAGTTTGTCTATTCATCACCTTGAATTTGCCTCGACAGATTTGTCTGGCATTTAATAGTATTGACTAATTATTTTTTCGACTTGAAAAATATCCGTAAAATGAATCTTTATTCAATAATAGATATAAATTATAGCTCTCAGGCAAATTTAGCGAAACAAAATCAAGTTTGTTTTAAACTTTTATAAATTGTTTCTCAATTTTATTTTGTTTTACATCTGATTACATTTTTAATAGTTAATTGTATACAGAGACTTCAAACAATTTTAGTTTTCGTATTTTCGAATTAATCTAAATTAAACGAAAGATTTGCTGAATATCGAGAAAAAAGAGTATAAAAATATATTGTACAATGTAATCTTAAGTTTCTAGCATACAATTTTTTATAAGTTTTTGATCAAATTAATAAGACAGAATAAATTATACTTATAGATTTAACTCGCTTTGCTTATCTTTTCACATATTCTTGTTATGTATTACGTATTTATAGTCTGTATGCATTATACTGAGAATTTGTCTTTGGTTTTCAGCCAAAAACAATAATTACTTAGCGAATTGTCTTGCTAGCAATAGATAGAATTCGATTTCGATTAACATGATTGATTAAACATCTATGATTCTATTTAAACATCATTGATTTTGCTTTTGGTACTTTTCATAACACAAATTTTATCAAAAGAGGTGTTCACATCAATATATATATTGGCCTATATAATCATATATCAGGCATACACATAGGCCTACACACACAAAAAAATTTTAAATATTTTTATTTACAATATATTATATTTATAATATACATAAGTTAATAAAAATGAACGAAAACGAATCATTTCGCTATTGAAATAGACAGTATCATAAGATGAATAAAAATAAATTTTAGAGAATATATATATAGGTTATCAGATTTTCAAAATTTTATTCGTATTGAACTATTATAAAAAAAATAAAATTTTTTTTCTGTTAACTACCATTAAATATCATTAATTATCGATAATGATATTTAGTGGTATTTAACGAACAGTGAATTAAAAGGAAAAAGTTAAACGATATTTCTATTTTCATTATAATCAGTTTAAATGTTATGAACAAATGTTATACAAATGATGTTTTTCTTTTCTATAAATAAATTCTTCGTATACCTAAACTAAAGAATTTTGTTCTTCTACAGACGTTATAAATCACTGAAAAATAAATAAATTGCTTTCTTACGGGTTTATTTTAAGAATCTTCTAATGATAAAATAATGTTCTATCATCACTATCTGATTATCTTAGTTTCTACTTTGTTAATTGTTCATTTGTAATATCATACGTTTTACATATTCTTTCGTTAATATTTTATGTTTTATTCTTATTACTATAGAAATTTAATCAGAACTCTTTAAATGGCATTTAATTGAAAGTAATTTTATCATAGATTTCGAACTTATTTATAAGATATATAATATCCTACAAGGATATAAAATATTTATAAATTAAAATTTAAAAAATGGTGTCATTGCAAACTTTTATGAATCATATTCTAGCTAGTTAATCCACATAAAATAAATTCAGAATCTGTTGTAGAAAAACAATAGAGTGTTAAGCAATATTGTTTGAAAAATTCTACTTACAAGTTAGATGTCAATAAAATAAAAGTAAAATGCAAATACGTACGCCTATAAAAAAAAAATCAATCAATATAAATGAAAATTAAGGTGGAGTGATAGCAACTGATAGTGATGATGAAAAGTTTTTTTATAACATTACTTTCATCATAAATGGTTCTTGAACGATCAACCTTGACATTACCGATTCTAATCATCTCGGATAAAGGAAATATGTTAGTTTTTTATGATTAAATATACAGAATGACTACTAAAATATTTATTTTACGAGTGATTATAATAGAAGACATAAAAAGATGATAATTTTAAACATTATTGCATTCCATTGTATTCTGATAATATTCAATGTTTATATCGATCAACTTTAAATTCCTTGAATAAAAATAAGAATTATATATTTATCTATAATCTGTCTATAATCAAATCTGGATAAATAACTGAAAATATATACAGTATATATTTCTAGTTATTTATCACTGGAAATATTTCACACATTTTTCTTTGGTTACTCATTATATCAAAATTATAGTTGGAAAAAAAACGATTGTAAGTTAAAACAGTCAGAAAAGTTAACCAAATGGAAAATTCTAATAAAATGTCATTCAGGTGATTCATCGGTTTTCTTTACTTTCATCCTATTTCGATCGATTCCTTAACAATGGCGTAAAACTAAAAAATCGATTGACTGAACGATCTCATTGATAATCCCTCATCAAGCTTGTCTTTTAATAACAAAAATTCAATTTTCTGGTAATCAAAAGTGAGTATAAATTTTTTATAACATTGAATATATAAACAGCTTATTTACGAATATCTTATTTACGAATGGAACCCATGTAATGTTGAAAATTAAACTATAAAAATATTTTGATTAAGTAGTTAGAACTAAAAATTCGATTTAAATACAGTACTGTAGTTATATTATTACTAAAGTTAAAAATTTATGTACTAAAATATGCATTAAAAATATATATTTATATTAATCTTTCAGGTTTCATACGATTCCATCCAATTTTTCTACAGAACAAACCGTATACGTGCCTTCGGACATAACATATTTCCTATTTGAAATTCCGTCCTCGAATTTTCACGAATGCAATTTTGTAAATGTTGAAGATTACAAATCGAATAATATCAAAGACGATGCCAAATTTAATGCTAAAGTTAACGATTCAATCAAAGTGATGAAACACTTACTAAAACCTTTTTACATGTCCTTCTGGATTGGTAGCGGAACGCTATTAGGTAAGTTTTATTATTTTCTTTTGCATTTCTGCATATAAACTTTAAAAAAATTATACTTAATTTTGTATATTTAGGTTGGTATCGTCAGTGTGGCGTTATTCCGTACGTTAGCGATGTCGATTTTGCTATGTGGATCAGAGATTTTGATACTGAATTTGATCAATTTATTAAGAAACAAGAAACTCTAAAACTAAAATATATATTTGGAGTGGTAAGGTTGTTCTTAATGTCTGTCTAAGAAATTACAACATTTTCGTAATTTTTATATTTTTTGTAGCCTGAAGAAAGTTATCAATATGCATTCACTTTGTCCGGTTTGAGAATTGATCTGTTTTTCACGTACAAAGGACCATCTAATTATTGGTACGGAGGGCACATACCCAGCTCAAAACAATATTTTCAGTAAGTTTTACGTTATATTATTCTTTTGACATCTTAAAATTTATTTCTTAACTAACTATTTATTATTATTTTCAGTTATATTTATCCAAAATTTAATTTATGTTCGGCCGAATTACTGAATCAAAAAGTGCTAATCCCGTGCAATGCTGAAGACATTGTCGTTGCCGAATATGGCAAAAATTGGAAGAAACCGATTAAATCTTGGAGTTATGATCAATCTGCTTATAATTTAGGTCCTAAAATTCGTTGGCCCGATAATTATAGCAATATATTCATCAAATATTGAAAAATTTTTATCAGTTGGTTAGTTAATTGGATATTGACTATCAGAATGTCAAATGGATTTGTTCTAATTCATTTTCACCGATCATTAAAATTTAATTTATTTTAAAAATAATTATAAAATGCCAACACATTTTAATATAAAATCTCATTCTAGTCATTACTTAAATTTTATAAAATATATTGTATTTGAATTTCAATATTATAAAACATCGCTAAGAGTATTTATTTAAGAGTAAAACTGTAAACTTATTTAAACATTGAGCATCGTGTTAACAATTTATTAATTCTATCTCTCTGTCTCTTTCTAAATAATCTAATATATATATTTTTTAATGAAAATAATATTAATAAATCTCTAAACTGATTAAACATCGCTTTTCTATCACTTGTGATGGAATACACGTGAAAAGATAACACTGATTGTAAATGTTGCTCATATATCTAAACATAATTAGAAATAAGACATTCCACTCTTTAAAAAAATTAAAGAATTTTTTCTAATTGTTTTATTTAATGAATTCACATTTAACGTTTTTTTTCTATATTTGTTTATTGTTATGGATTAATAATAATAATAATTATTATTAAGAAGAGGATTTAAAAAAATTATGATAAATTGATGTGATTATTTTATAAGATTTAACTTATGGAAATGTAAAAATTGGGATTGGTTTATTAAATTTCTACCTATTGTAATATATTTTTGTTCATTTTTGTTTTTACAATTTATTATTTTTATTGCATGTTTTTTAAACTTTAAAAGTTTAGATAAAGTATTACAGATATGTTTATAACGATTATTAAACGCATCATATTTATTTACTGATATGTATAGACATTAATTTATTATATATAAATATATACAGTATACAATAAAGTTTTAACATATATTATCATTGTTTAAAAATTAAATATTTTTCAATAAATAAAACTTTCATTATATATAATATATATAAACGCATAATTGAATGCTTTATATTGATCTATTTACATTTAGAAATAAGATATGTGTACCAAATACGGCCACGTTAACAGTATTTTAAAATTTTAACTATGTTACGGGCAAAATTAAAATGAGCAAAATACATATTATGTTAGTTCATCATGTTGCCATCTTGAATGTAGTTTCATTTAACGTAAATGACTCTGGGATTACAAGAGATATCATGTTTTCAAAACCTTTGCAAGTGACAATATTAGGAACACCCAGATCTTAATATGGCCAGTACGAAAGATATATGTTTCGAAAAAATTTATATAATTCACAAAGATAACCTAAACATGTAGATAGACAATAACTAGAGATTCATTTTCACTTCATCCACAATTGTTAAGTGTTTTACAACCCGTGGAGCAGCTAATTGTTAACAATCACTGCACCTTGGGCAATGAATTTTTAACATTTTAACAACAATCTCCACAAAAAATGTTTTTCCGCAATTTTATGTCAGGCAAATACGTGTGTAGCTCCTTCTTCAGCGAGGACAGATCGTCTGTGGCGACAACTACGAATAGAGGTTGCCATCTTTTAACAATGATTTGAATTTTAGCTAAAATTACTGAGTGGACATATTAGGAAACGTGGCCATATTTAGTACACTTATCTTATATGCATTATGAATTCAGTTTACATTTCGTCCATAGCAACTTATGCAAATACAATAAAACTCAAATATTATAATCATCAGACTCGATCGAAAGAAAATTTTAATTTAAAACCTCTTTACGTTTGTTTCTTTTTAGTAAATGTTTAATCAGGAGCATATTTGCGTAGATGTTTTCGCTTTCACGCTTATAATGAATAACTTCTGGATACAGTGAAAAAAATCGGCGTCTATCTAAAGAAATCTAGTGACTTTTGTCTGTAAATGATTAGAATTTTAAATATATATAACTTATATATTATTATATATCGATATTATATCTTAGATACAATATTATAAAAAATTCCAGATTTATTTCTTAGCAATTTTATATTTTAGTAATTTAGTGATCAAAATTAATTAACTAAAATAAAAATTTGCAATTTTTTGGTTAATTAATCAAAACAATTAATCAGTATAGGCCTAATATTAAAGATATAAATACTTGCGTATTTGATCATGATCCTCTGAATATCAAAACCAAGTAACCCAGAATTTTCCAAACTGTGGGGCGCTAGTCTATGGCAAGGGGTGTGCAAAAATTAACAAAAACATTATTTTTGAAACAAAGAAAAAATAAATTCAAATTGGTTTCGAAAAAAAAATGAATCTGCAAAAGAGCCTTTGGTCTAGGCCCTTTGTCATAGACTAGCGCCTCACAGTTTGGAAAATTCTGATTGCTTGGTTTTGATATTCAGAGGATCATGATCAAATACATAAATATTTATATCTTTAATGTTAGGCCTATACTGATTAATACATATGGATAAATACATATATCCATGTACCCAGAAACTTTCTGCTGTAACTATTTTAAAGATAAAACATCGATCTGCTTCAATGATTGAAAAAGAATTGAGTAGTGATATCTTCAATGACATCCCGATTTGAGGGAATTTCTGCTGATATACAAATCCTACACATCGCATTAAATATTATGTTAAATTAGACATGTATTCTATTTTTCGTTTTTTGTAAGATTTGTTTAATTGTATTAAAAATTATTACACTATAATAAATATATATTTTTTATGTATAAGAACTTTATTTATACAAAATATATAGTCTATATTGTTCTGTAGTTTTAAATTTTAAGTAGGAAGTATTTATAAAATTGGACTGTTATGAAAATGAGGGGACGTATTAATTTTTTATGAAAAAAGGGGGCGCAGATACAGAAAGTTTGGAAACTACTGAAGTAACAAATTAACGACGCAATAGTGATAGGCCGACCTCTCAAATACAAAAAACTTGTAATAAGTATTTAATAATTTTTTTAATTAAATTTCTTTTCTCTACACAATGGTAGTAGGAATCATAAATATTTAAATAGTTTATCAGTTATTGCCTGCAAGTTATTTATATAAAAATACTATATTCAAATTTTGTTTTATAATTATTGAATTTAATTTGAAAAATATTTTAAAAAGTTCTTACTGACCATCTATATATATATAAAATATAATGTTTGTCTGTTGTGTGTCTATCTCCTGTTCTGCAAAGGCTCCTGAATCATTTGATCTCTGTAAAGCCTTTGTAATGAATGCGTTTGCAACGATGCGGGAGTCCCGAGCCTATTTAGAATTTTCCATTAGAAAATGTGGTGTATTCTAAATAGACAAAGTTTGCATCTATATCACGTCAATCTGATCAACAGCTTGAAGAGAAAAGAATTGTGTGGTTATTCTGCAGTTTTGATTGCTGAATGAAACTTATCTTCCATCGTAATTCTCTAGATCAAGGGTTCTTAATGTTTTGTTGACTCCATACCCCAATGGATTATTCAATATAGTCCCATATCCCCTTAAGAAGACTATCGTGTTCCATTCACGTACTAATCAAATATAAATTAATTCATTAAATAAAATAAATATCAGTACCCAGAGATCGAGACCATACCTCCCGGTTAAGAACCCTTACTCTAGACTGATGAGGCTACATTCAAAAGCAATAGAATGATCAATATCAATGATGCACATTATTGGTTGTCCGAAAATCCACATTGGTTGAGAGATCAATAATCAATACATCTAGACCTTCCAACACCTGATGAAGTCTCATCGGACACCGAGTCATCGTGCCTTACTTTTTCGGCAGATTGTTAAATAACGTGAGGAACTCTGGTTTTCTTACCAATGTCCTGCTGGAGTTTCTGAAAAATATTTCATTGTCGATGCGATTACTAATCGATGCATCGATTTAAACAAAGCTGTTAAAAAAAAAAAGTCGGCCGGATTGACCGCGTGGAACGCTTCGGCTTTCCACTCTGGAGGACCCGGGTTCGAGTCTCGGGTCCCACCCCTTGAAAATATTTATCATGGGGT